>CM038793.1:168029294-168191771 GCA_021764765.1 Vicia sativa | reverse complement strand
CGATTCGGTATTGATTGATCATAAGTCAAATATCTCTTGATAGGAAAGATTTGAATATGACGTGAGAATTGGTTGAAATTTGGAAGATTATAGTTTTGGGTTTTGGGTTACCATCCGGGTAGAGCAAACGTGGTGCAGATACATTGATCAGGAGTCCTTGCATATGTCTATGTTGGTGGTGTGTTGGGTTAGTCAGCGGTTCGGAGACTTGAGTTTGGTATGTGAAACTACTTATGACAGTGTTAAATTGGGTATGTTGAAGTTGACTAGTGGTATTCTTGAGGAGATTTGAATTGGAAAGAAATCGATGTTGTTTTGGTGGATAAGTTGACATTGATCAACCAAGGTCAGGAGGTGAATTCGAATTGACAAGAATGGTGTTATGATTTGGTGACAAAGTTTGTGTTCGGATATTGCGAGAACTTGAGGAAAGTATTTCGGAAGAAGGACATCGTAGTGGATTGAGTATTCATCCGGTGCTACTAAGATGTATCATGACTTGAAAAAGTTATTTTGGTGGTGTTCCACGATGATTTCGGTAAACAACCGCTAGTCCTCCAAACTATCGAATAAACTTAATTCATTAGTTATATAAACGGTAACTTGCGGATCGACTAAATTGATCCTATAGGGCATAGTCGTTTGGCTAAGTCTAATTGTAAAACTGGTATTCATATTTAGGACTTCTAATTAAAGTGTTTTAAAGACATCCAATCCACTTCGATTACTACACTAAATGATTCGAAGGATAATTTCTATATGATATAAGGAATGTTCATCAGAAAAATAAAAAGACTTCAGATTGGGTAAATGGCAAGATTAAGTGAGTGAATGTAAAAACTGCTGAATGTTTAAAGGATTCGAACATAAGAAAAGCGTTTAAATGCAAAAAGAAATAAATGACTCTGAATGTAAAATCTTTAATGTAAAGGCATGAACGTAAAAATGTTTGAAACACAAATGACATGGAAATGAAAGACAAACTGGAAAATATAAAGAGTTTTCATTGAATTGTAAATGTTGGTGTTATCATACGTACATCTTTCGAGCATTCGTTTCCCTATCCATGCGGTATTTTGAATGTTTACTGAATTTGTACAACAGATATGACACCCGAAATCCTAACACTAAGACTTCTATTTATACTATTTCGACCATAACGGTCTTGCTATCAGAATCTGCCACGTTCGAAGCATGCAGAGCATTACTTCCCTCTAGCCTCCACGCGTCTTCAAACGTTCCAGCGCTTATGTATTTAAATTTCCAATATCCCGCTCATATTTGAATTTCAAACGCCTTGGAACCTTCGCCTCGAATTCGTTTCAAAGGTTATTTTCGAAAACAACCTTCACAGATATAATTTCATCATTATTTCGAAGTTTCTTCAGACTTACACTCCATAACTATCATTCAAAACCTTGAGCTTTAATATTTCCATTCGAAAAAACAGTCTCTTCCATTCTAAACCATAAAACCTGCTTTATTCAAAACAAAGCCCAATCATTTCATTTCGAATCACAATATCAAAATCTTCAGCCAACAAAATGCCCCTTTAAAATATGTATTTCGAACCCTTTGAGAAATACTTATTTTAAATAAATTCACAAGATTTTGATAAGACTTTTGAATAATCATGACATTTACTGTGCATGACTTCTCCCACGTCAATCAAGACACTTCTTTGAATACCTAACCGTCTTGGGCCAGTTACCACAGTATGGTGTGGTTTTAAAATAATGATTACTATTAATCACACTTATTACCAACATTAGATTTTACGCCACCTCTCTCTGAATCCAACCAATGACTTCCATGTACCCCTAGTCTCATTTAGTGGGTGTTTAAACTTCCACACTCTCTATAAAACTCATCAGTTTAGTCTTTTCTTCTTTTTTTTCTCAAAAATTCTGAAACCCTTCTTTTCTTTCACTACATCCTAAAACTTCCAGCAATCTTAACAATGTCTTCATCAACATCATCACAATTGAAGAAATCATCAAAGAAGAAGAACAAGAACAACACGAAAACTGTCATGGAGAGCAAGGTGGGTACTTATCAGAATCAATCTGTGCTCAATCCTCAAGCGATCTCCAAAGAAAAAGAAATGTTTTATGCTTCGCAGGTATTCATCCCTACTAATGTTGTTGGAAAAAGGTTTGCCCTAATGGGTCCTTTAACTGTTTTTGAAATTCTGAAAGATACTAGGAAAATTTTTCCCGTTTTCTATAAATTCAAACCCTTATTCAACAAAATGGATGCCCCTAAGGCAGGAACTGAAGCAATAAGCGAATCATCTAGTTCGAAAACAACTTAAACTCCAGTCTCACCTCCAAAAGACCCTTTTATTTTAGATTATATCAAAAGCAATTTCAAACCATTTCGAGCCTGCCCCACTTCAGATGTAGCGTATCAAAACTGGCTTACTAAAGTAGAATCCAAAAAATCCCAGCAATGGGAAGAACTAGGAATTTATAATTTGATTAAACTGTCGAAACCAGGCTTTACTTACAGCCACCCATTACTATTTGCTTCATTGTACTTCTGGGATAGCACTTATAAAACTTTCCACCTTCCGGGTGGAATGATAACACCCACCTTCTTTGATATAGCTGCCATCACTGGTCTTTCACCAGTGGGGGAAAATTATATTCTTGATAACGAAGAACGCTCTAGCATCATTGACTTTGATGTCAAACTAGCTAGCTTTTCAAAATTCATCAGCCATTATCATACTGAAGGGGATAGTGTCTCAGACGTAGAACATATTACTTTCCTTACCTTGTGGTTGTCACGATATGTATTCTGTAGCAGATCCTTGCAAGTAGCAAGTAGGTTCATTCCCTTAGCCAGGGATTTCCATGAAAATAGGATAGTCTGCCTGAGCGAACTGCTACTTGTCGATCTTTATGAGAGCTTAAGGTTAGCAGTCTCTAGTTTAAAATCCCATACTCCAAAGAACATTCTTCTGGCTGGACCCTTTTGGTTTCTTCAACTATGGCTTAATGCCATGTTCGAATCTTCTTTATCGACTGCTGATATTATCATCGAACAAGATCCAGAAATAGCTGACAGGATCATCGAAGGCACAAGGCTTTGAAAGCTTACTCCAAATGATGACAAGGATGATTTCAAAGTCCATTTCTCTAAATACATCATGATCTTCTCAAAAAGATACAAGTTCGAAGAGTCCATGGCACCCTTTGCTCAAAGGACTTGTGGACCATCATGGTTCACAATGTCTCTCTCAGAAGCTGTCAAGAGCAGAGAGATGCAGGACATTTGGAAAGTGTTTCTTCTTCCTAGGCTAATTTCCTCAAGAATTACTCCAACAAAGAATCAGATTTTCCTCCTGGCTTATCAACCCAATTTTGTTTCTCGACAATTTGGTCTGTGCCAATTAATTCCTGAACCTTTGTTCCAAACACAAAGTGCCATAACCTCAGGCAGAACGTTCAAAGCAAGAGAGGCCAAATTAGAACAGGAGCAATATCAAGATTTTGCTCAGTTCGAGCTTCTACCTTTCGAGCCAACATACTTCACAGCAAAAGGATTTCTTGAATGGTGGACTAAGTTCTACCAGACATATATGTTTGGCACACTCACCATTCAACAAAAGCTAACTGACGCGTTCAATGTGCAGGTACACTCCAAGAAAGGTATGTTCACTCACGTCAAAGAAATTAGGGCTTTTCAAAATTATTTTGAAACCACTTATGATCCCACACGCTTGGGAACCACTGTACATCGAGCGGCCGAAACCTTGAAGGAAAAATTTAAAGAAAAAATTTCTAAGTTCAAACTTCCTTCAGGGTTGTCACCTAAGGATAGGTATAGGTTGCCACTCGAAATGCATCCACCCAAATTTCCTAGATTGCCTACCTCAGAACTGGCTCTGGCTTGGTTTCCTCCATACCCTTGGTGGTTGACTTGCAAAGAAATGTTCAAATACCAATCTCGAAAGAAACTAAATCCATCTGAGACTGTGACATGGGCTCGTTACTGGCTTCATAATTTCCCAGGACATCTTCGCTATGACCTTCCTTCCATTTCGATTACATCTAATCAAGGCACAGGTGCGAATGCTTGGGAAAATTCCAAATGTATCCTAATTCCCTCATCCTTAACATTTTACTTTAATTGTTTCACTTTTCAGCCATCAGGATAAAAAACGTTACTTCGAAGCCCAAGGGAGGGAACACTTCTCAACAAGCTATCGATATTAGTGATGATGTAACTCCAACAATACCAACAACAACAACTACTACAACAACAACAAACAGACATTTCAATTCCAAAGGTAATCAACAAACCCTGTTGTTTTGAATAGACTGAAGTTTATGATTTAGATCTAACTCATGTTTAAACCTTTTCAGACTAGTAAAATTCCACCAACTACTCCTAAGAAAAGGAAACAAGACTCCACTGACAAGGACCTCAGGACTGGTGAAAATCCTCCAACAGCTTCTAAGAAGAAGCAAAAGAAAGAAAGCTCCAAAGGCTCTGAGCCTACTAACGTTTCTGGACTTGATTCCAAAGACGTTGCTCCTCAACAACATCAAAATTTCACCTTGACCTCAATGTAATATTGGAACATATTGTGATAACATTTCTTCTGAGAATCCACAGGTAATTTAAATTCGAATTCCTAACAAAATTAGTTATTCATACCTTGGTACATATTTTTAACTTTTCTTTGTTCATGCAGGATACTTCGAACACGAATCTCACTGCTTCAACTCCTCCAACAGGGACCATTCCTCCAATTACTTCCTCTCCCCATGGGTACTCCAGCAACTTCGTCAAAACAAAGGATCTTCCAACATGGTGGCCCTGGCTGGGAGTTCGGAGGCACAAGATGATCAAGGCACTTCACCTCCTTTGAAGGAAGCAAATGAAGAATCACCCACAAGTCTAAGACAATCCACGAAACTTCCTTAAAACTCCCTCGAAACTCTTCAAGAGAGTCCAAAAACCACGCATGCTGAAAAGGACAAGACTGATTCTTCTCAAGAGAGTGAAGAAACTGCAGAAGAAAGATTTGATGAAGACGAAACCCAAAGTGGTTCGGCTGATGAAACGAAGTCTGATGCTAATAGCAGTGAGAGCAATACTATCGATGTGGTGGATCTGGACGACGAAGGAGAAAGTAATGAGCAAGACAAGGATGAAGACGATGGTGGTAAGACTAATGAACCTATGGAGATCGAAATGGACGTGACTCCTTTGAACATAGAACTTCCCCCAACTTCCCAGCCTCGACTAACTGAAGAGGAACTAGCTCTCCTAAAACACAATGACCCAATTGAGTATATGAAAGCTAAGTTGGCCCAAAAGGACATCCCTCTCACTAGGGCTGGCACTAGTTCGACTAACAACCCATTGCCCCCAGATGCTAGAGCTATACTCCTTAACAAAGTCAGGAAAACAATCCTTGATGTAGACCTATTCGAAGTTCTCAAAAAGGATAGCACTGCTTGCTACACGATGAAGGAACTTCTCACTCAAGTTAACTTCGCAGCTTGCTCCTTGCCAGTCAGCACTATACCGTTCGACCTCCAAGTATTATTGGATGATGTGACTGGATGTCTCCTACAAGATGAATTAGCTGCTGCTAAAGTTCAGGAGAAACGAAACGCCATGGATGCTGCTTATGAGCGCACTTCGAAACTTTCTAAAGAGGCTGAAGACCAAGAAACGCGTTTTAAACAGGCGAAGGCTGACTATGAAGTTCGAGCGCGGCCTATTCTCTCTTGGGAAGAACAAATTCGAGAGCTCCAGCGAAAGGTCGAAGAAGCTCAACAACAGCAACTGGCTTACGAAACTGACACTGTTAGGAGCCAATTCGAAGAACTTCTTAGAAAGGGCATTTCTGAAACAGAAGCAGCAGAGCGTATCAAAGGAGAAGTAACTACTCTGGAAGGAGCGAGACGTTATACCCAGCAGAGACTTGAGTCCTTTCGAAGCACCTTTGCAAGTTTGAGAAACAAAGTGTATTTTTAAATCTTTGCTTATTTGAATTAATTTGAGACTTCATTTTGTAATATTTGAACAACGCCATTTTGGCAATGTATGGTACCATTTTGGCATTTCCTTATAATATTTCGACTACGTTATTATTGAATCTCCGCATGCGAGTCTATATTTTTTCAAATATTTTCCGTTAACCTTTAAGATTCGTTTGTCATCAGCTAACTCTTCGATTTCATACGCATTGTTTGAGAATATCTTTAGTATTCGAAAGGGTCCTTCCCAATGAGGTGACCATTTACCTAATGTTTTGTTCTTCTTGTCCATGGGCAATATGACTTTCCAGACTAAGTCATTAACAGTGAATGTTTTACCTTTCACCCTTTTGTTGTATGCCCTGGCTACTCTTTCCTTTTGCCTCATTAGGATTTCCAATGCATGCAATCTAACCCGTCTAACTCAACTAACTCATTCATCATCATCTCCCAATACAATGGGATGGGATCTCATTTTGCCTTTGAATTCAAACTGATTGCAGATGAATTTCCACTGGTAGGACTGCATCATGGCCAAATGTTAGTTGGAAAGGCGTGGTGTTAGTAGCTTCTTTAGGAGATGTTCTATAAGCCCAGAGTATTTGGTCCAAAGTCTTATGCCAATTCTTTGGCTTTTTTGACCTGACCTATTATCACTTTGTTTGCTGCTTCGACCTGACCATTTGCTTGAGCATAATATGGCGTTGATGTTAATAATTAAAAACCCATCCCTTGAGCAAATTCCTGCATCTTTCTACCAGTAAACACAGAACCTTGGTCTGTGGTTATACTCTCTGGTAATCCGAACCTATAAATTATTTGTTTCTGTATGAACTCAATAATAGCCTCTTGATCAGCAACTATTAATGGTATTGCTTCGATCCACTTGGTAAAATAATCAATTCCTACTAAGATATATTTCTGTCCTTTAGACGAAGCAGGATTAATTTCTCCTATTAAGTTTAATGCTCATCCTCTAAAGGGCCATGGTTTAATGATCGAATGTAACTCACTTGCAGGAGCATGTTGAATTCCTGCATGTTTCTGGCATTCTTCACACCCTTTAGCAAAATCTATACAATCTTTGAGCATCTTGAGCCAATACATGCCATATCGAATAACAACCATTTCATTTTATGGCTGCTTGATGTTACATACCCCATTGTGCACCTCTGATAATGCTAAGTATGCCTCACCTTCTCCTAGGCACTTCAGTAATCCGCCTTCCTGGGTCTTCTTGAACAATTCATTTCCCATTGAGGACGTATGATAATGCTCTATATTTTATCTTTCTATCAACATTCAATGTTGGGTTTTTTAAATAATTCACAATTGGACTTCGCCAATCTGCATCTGACAAGGTGTCTATGGCTAATACTTCGAATTCCTGCTTGTCAGCACAACCTAACTTTATATTTTCTAAATCTGATGGTATGAGTCTAGTAGCCATAACCCTTCCTCTTAATTCAACCAAATCTTCAAAGTTTTTGGTGGAAACTTTATACCCTGAAGCCAACTGTGCTAGGTCATTTGCTTCTTGATTTTCTATTCTTGGTATATGTTTAATATCCATGTATTCGAATTTTTTGAGTAGCCTATTAACTATGACGAAATACGTAATCAAATTGTCTTTTATGCATTTGTATTCCTTTGTTATTTGCTTGACCACTAACTCCGAATCTCCTTTAATTTCGACTCTCGTTGCCCCCAATTCCAACAAAGCTTCAAGTCCAACGATAAGCGCTTCGTACTCAGCTTCGTTGTTCGAACAACAAGGACCATCTAACTTATACTGGAACTTTGTTGGAGTTCCTTCAGGAGAAATTATAAGAACTCCAACACCACTACCATCTTTATGGGTCGAACCATCAAAGTATAATTTCCAAGGTTGCATTTCAACGTAACCCATGACAGTCTCTTCGATCAGTGAATGATCAACAATGAAATCAGAAATTACTTGACCTTTCACAGCTCTTAAAGGCATGAAAGTCAAAGAATACTCTGTCAAGGCCAAAGCCCATTTACCAATTCTGCTATGCATTATTGGTTTCGAAAGCATGTGTTTGATAACATCAAAATGAGATGAAACATAAACATCAACAGGCTTTATATAATACTTAAGTCTCATACAAGAGAAATACAAACAAAGACATAGCTTTTCTATGTTTCTATATCTGGTTTCTGCATCATTCAACACCCTACTTAAATAGTATACGGCTCTTTCGATGGCATTGTTATCTTCTTGTGCTAACATACTACCTATGGTAACTTCAGAGGCGGATATGTACAATCTCATGGGCTTTCCCCATGAATGTGGAGACAAGATAGGAGGCTGAGTGAGATATCTTTTTATATTGTCAAACGCCTCCTGATGTGCTTCGTTCCATTTGAAGGCTTGTCCTTGCTTCAAACGAAGTAACGGAGAGAAAGCCTGGGTTCTTCCACTTAAATTCGAAATGAACCTTCTTAAAAAGTTAATTTTACCTAGCAAAGATTGCAACTCCTTTTTTGATGTAGGTGCTTTCGTTTCTACAATGGCTTTGGTCTTGTTTTGGTTGATTTCGATACCTTTCTTATGAACCACAAAACCAAGGAAATCTCCAGCCTGCACGAAAAATGCACACTTAAGGGGGTTCATTTTTAAGCCATGTTTTCTCATTCTTTCGAATGATTGGCTCAAATGATGCAAATGAGTTTCTGCAGATACTGATTTGATGACTATATCATCAA
Source organism: Vicia sativa (assembly GCA_021764765.1). Lineage (NCBI taxonomy): Eukaryota > Viridiplantae > Streptophyta > Magnoliopsida > Fabales > Fabaceae > Vicia > Vicia sativa. Next base: position 168,183,039 of record CM038793.1, on the reverse strand, counting down.
TGTACACCTGCATAAAAGTCTCAATGAAATCATGAAAAATCGAATTCATTGCCCTTTGATAAGTTGCTCCAGCGTTTTTTAAACCAAAAGGCATTACTACCCATTCGTAGGTGCCTAAGGCTCCTGGACAACGAAATGCTGTCTTAGCAACATCTTCTTCAGCAATAAAGATCTAGTTATACCTAGAGTATCCATCTAACATACTTAAATATTCGAATCCTGCAGCAGAGTCTATTAACATTTCTGCCACAGGCATGGAATACTCATCTTTGGGGGTAGCAGTATTTAAATCTCTAAAATCTATGCAAATTCTCAGAGAGCCATTCTTCTTAATAACAGGTACTATATTTGCTAACCATTCGACATACCTTGTGGTCCTGATGAATCTGCAGCGTAACAACCTTTCAATTTCAGCTTTAATCTTTGTGAGAACCGCTGGTGTGAACCTTCTAGGGGTCTGCTTGATGGGCTTCTTGCCATCCTTAATTGGAAGTCCGTGTTCCACTAGCTCCCTTTTTAAACCCGACATTTCATCATAGTCCCACGCGAAACAATCTTTGTTTTTTCTGAGAACTTCGATCACTTTCTGCTTGAGGCTTGAATTGAGTTTTGTGCTCACGTAAGTTATTCTTTTTGTGTTTTCATCTCCCAAGTTCACCTCTTCGAGTGGATCCTGCGCTAACATTTTAGCACCTGAGTCTGTGGGGTCCTTCTCGAAGCCTAAGGGTTCTTTATCATAGATGGCATCTAGCCTTTGATCTATTTCAACTATCTCTTGTTCTTCAAGGGGTGAGCCTTTCGAGCCATCCCCTTCTATTTTGTTTACTTCTGCAGCCATACTATCTACTTCAGCTTCTAGGGCCGCTTTCCATTTGTTCTCAGCCATGTAGGCCGAAATCTTTTCGAAGAAAGAGGACTCAATCATGAGCAGGACTATCGAATTCCCAGCCTGCTGGCCGTCTTTGTGCAGCGCCTTCGACTTCTCCATCTCCCTTGATTATCCTTTTATCCCAATACATTCCATCATGGCGAAGGGTCATGTAATAATGCGCGTTCCTGGTCTCATTAATCTCGTCGTTGGAGGTACAAGGAGCAATTTTGGCTAAGTGTTTGTCATAGTTTCTCTTATCAACTAGGTTGACTGCTGTCATGAAATAGCTTTGATCTTCTTCGATGTTCTCAACAATGCCATCCTTTCTCCATAATACTAACCTCTGATGCATCAATGAGGGGACTGCTCCAACGCCATGGATCCATTCTCTTCCCAATAGCAAATTGTAGTTGGTTTTAGCTTCCGATTACCATGAACATAGTGGGTCTACAGCTTGATCCCACTGTTAAATCCACTTGGATCACCCCCAATGTCTGGCCTACTTTACCTTCATAGTTCGATAGTACCATATTGTGTGGTTTTATGTCAACATCCTGTATTCCTAACTTCTTGAACATGAAATGAGGCATCAAGTTCACTACAGCGCCTCCATCCACCAGGACTTTGTTTACGCCATGTGTACCAACTTTTGCTCGAATAAACAATGGCTTTATGTGATTTTGCATGGCTGGTTCTGGGTACTCGAAAAAGGCATTCTGCTCTTCGACAACCCCATTATCCATCACATAATAGCACACTGGCCTATGTTTCATCAGGTCTATTGCATCATCCTCCTCGTGCTCTCCGACTTCAGTCTCTTTCCCAAATTCGCAAGGCAACACAGATACTACATTGCAGTTGATGTTGAGTGAAGATTACGCTTCTGATTCAAAATTATCAGTCAGCATATCCTCGTCCACCTATGGACCTGGCGTATATTCCTTCGATTCGTTTTGCTTTGTTTCAGAGAAAAGTTTCCTGCTAACTGGAGGTTTTCCCCCAGGTTGATTGTTTGGTGCAGGTTTGTTGGTACTTGATTCCTCTTTGTTCTTGCTCGAAGCCACTATTTTGTCTAACCTAGCTTCTCTCTCAGCTTTTCGAACTCTTTGTTGCCTGCGCCATTGTGATCTTGACATAGGGTTCTTTCCCTTGTAGGACCTTACTTCTTCCCTTTTTTCCATATTAAATTGCCTTATGTATGCCATGGCATGGCGTGCGTTTCGTTCATTATTCCTCCACTTGTCTTTCCCCTTGTCTGCCCGAACTTGTAGCCACTTGTCTGTTGGTACCTCAGCAGGAACTTTGAATGTTACCCTTCGAGCGCCTCTAGGATAAGGGTTGTCAGGCCTCCGTTGGGTGTAGTTGTTCTCGAAACGTTGGCCCATCTGACCAGTTTCCTTGTGGTTCCAACATGGGGCGAAAGGGACTGTTTCGAAGGCTTCGGCCACTTTCTGATCATATACTGCAGAACATCTTGGACACACTAAGCATTTGGTTTCCCCTTTGTGACAACGAACTAAGAACCCCAATAGACTTTCTCCAGCCTTAGGGTAGCATCTGAACAGCTGGTTATCCTGGCGCCAGTTGATGCCTGTTCGTGCCCTTTGTCTTTTTTCAAAGTCTGCAGCAATTCTCTGATTACAAATGATGCTGCATCTGGTACATAGCATCATTACAGCATTCTCTTTGTGGCATAGCATAAGGTAGTCTTTGAGACTGGCATCCCTAGCATAACTGTCTTCCATCTTGTATTTTTCTTTCTCTAAATACCTTTCCATTTCCTTCATCTCGGAACAAGGTTGCTCCATATTTACCATGTTAACATCCACATCTTCTCCTTTGATATCAGTATCTCCCCATCCTGTAGGTTTGATGTCTTCAATTGGGGTCTTTGAGCTTTCTGGGGCGGAATACCTCACCATGTAATCGAACTTTCCGCTGGGTTTCCCCAAGGTATCCCATATTCCTTTTTGAGGAAGAACTGGCAGTGTGATCTGTACTTTCTCCAACTTTCGCCTCAGGCCTTCAGTAGCCTGTGTCAAATTTTGTTTTTGGTTCTCCTGGCCTTCAGTAGCCTGGATCTCTTTCGAAGTAGCCAAAAGTACTGCTTTGATCGAAGCTTCTTGTTCCTTATGGAAGTCCTCAGTAACCTCCTTTTCGACTTCAACTAACACGTGGTTTTCATCTTCAGTGTTTTTCTCTTCTGATGGAGTGTCACCTTCATTTGCTCCCACCATATTTATTTCTCCAATGTATGCAGGTTCAGAGTAATTGGTGTCAGCAACATTTAAAGGGTCATCATCCACTTTCATCTTTGGCTTGTCTGCGAACCTTAATCTACCATCCTTGATTGCATTTTGAATCAGATCCCTGAAAAGAAAACATTGTGAGGTTTTGTGGCCTAAGAAACTGTGATACTTACAAAATCCTCTTTTCTTTCTTTGATCTAACGGTGGTAATTTGACATTCGATGGCACAATTAGTTGGCCATCTTTGACAAGCAAATCAAAAATTTCATCACATTTCGTTTCGTCGAAGGTATACACCTTCTTTGGGAACTTGTCACTCTTCTCATTTTCAATAATTTCTTTCCCTTTTGTGGGAACTAGTAATTTACAAGAGTAAGGTGGAGCCTGTTTTAATTCAGCGAGATCAATTTTGACCTCTTCAAATTCAGGGTAATCTTCTGCTTCCTCAGTTTCGACATAGGAAACCCTTTCTTTCTTGTTACTTTTAAAAACCCTGGCTTTCTCGGCCTTCAGTCTTTTGACTTATCGAACCCTATCCGCTAATTGGGCCATATCCCTCAAGCATTGTGTATCTAATTTCTTTCGAATAGAGTAGTCTAGGCCACCAGCAGCCATTTCGACTAACTCATGCTCAGGAACTACTGTGAAACATCTAGATTTCAAAAGTCTAAACCTATTCAGATAATCATCTATGGGTTCAGTAAACCTCCTCTTGACACTGGCTAGCTCTTTCAGACTTATTTTAGATTGTCCCATGTAGAATTGTTCATGGAATAATCTCTCCAGAAGGGTCCAAGTATCGATGGATCCAGGAGGCAATGTGGTGAACCATGTGAAAGCATTCTTAGTTAGGGAACTTGGGAAATATTTAATCTTAAGGTTATCATTATTTGCTATGTCTCCTACTTCGGTTAGATACCTGGCTATGTGTTCGATTGTTGACTCATTGGTGTCTCCAGCAAACTTTGTAAATTTAGGGACCTTATATCCCCTTGGTAAATCAGTGTGCATCACATAATCTACTATGGGAGAGGAATATTTTGGCCTTCTAATCCCTGTATTGAGACCGTTTTGAGCCATAATCCTTTCTATCATGGTGATTAAATTATTTTCTGCCAAGATGTTGTCATTTCGAATTCTATGAACGACTTCGTCAGCATCTTGATGTCGACCCACCATGACAACTCCTCTAGGTTATTCTTCTCGAAATAGTGGGACTTCTAACCTTTCGACCCTTGCCCTTGGTTCTATAACTCCCCTTTGTGGTTCCTCTCGAATCACTGGGGCATCTAACCTTTCGATCCTTGCCCCTGGTTTTATAACTCCCCTTTATGGTTCCTCTCGAATCACTAGGGCATCTTGTATTTGTGCCCTTGCCCCCAAATTAACCTCCTCTCTGGCTAGTCTATAGGGTGGGTCATCAGCAATTTATTCTATGATGGGTATGTTTGCTCGAACCAACGCCTGATTGTGCCTACGCCTTTCTGGCGGAGCGAAAAAATCTGCTATTCGACTCATGTTGTCCGCGTTTTCTATGTTGGTTACAGTTACATTTTGTACTATTGGGGCAAAGATTTCTTGCATAGTCTGCGCTAACACTCCTATTATATCATGGTTATTATCATCCATTAATTGTCTAAAGGCCATCTGATTTTCTGTGGTTAAGATAGGCAGGGTATTATGACCTACTGAACCTTGAGTATTTGTCATAAATTGGTTGGCCCCAGATTCGGACCCAAATTGTGGTGACGAATTCGATGTGGAAGTGTGCAAACCCGCCATAAAAGATGTTGGCATCCCATAAGAGGGATTTCTGGGTCTATTACCGTCGAAACTGGGTGGTCTGGTTGGTGGTGGGGTGGTGAAATGTGCTTGTGTCCCTGATGGTGGGACAAATCCTGCTGGATAACCAGTGGTTCCTGTATTTCCTAGGATCGAACTGTTGGTTGTCATGCCACTTGCTCCATTTGTGGCCACACTACTGGTAGAAGATGCAATAGACTGTGCGTTCGAAGGGATCGCGTTAGACGTTGTCATACCCCAAAATTTGCCCTCCATCTATTCAAGAGATTTCATACATCTATGCTCAAGGATTCCTCAAGTGTTGATCAGACAAACTCTCTCCTAGACAATCGACCCAAACTAGGGTTTGGTATCTCCCAAGTCAAGATGGATTTCCAACATCTCCAATGGTCTTCATGCTTCCTCATATGTTTCAAAGATTCTCCATGTCAAGTTTCAAGCTTCACAAGTCAAGTTTCCTCAGACAATTGCTCAGATGGTTGAAAATCAGTTGTATTGGACAAAAAGTCAACTGTGGTCAACATACAGTCAAACTTCATAATTTTTGGTCAACATCCTCATTTTGAAGTTACATTCATCATTTGATCAAGGGTTGATCATGATTCATCAAGAAAACTCAAGATTTGCTCAAAAGTCAAACTTTCTAAATTTGGGTTTCTAGGCGAAAAGTCAATTGAACTTTGACTGATCATAACTTCTTCATACTTTCTCAGAAATTTTTCCACTACCTCTTGTTTTGAAGGAAATTCAATTCTATACAACTTCATGTCTCACAAGAATGTCCAAAAAGTGCTTCATTTGAGAGGTATAGCTCAAAACATTACAGGTCATTTTCAAAGTCAACAAAAAGTCAACTTTTTGTTTTGAATATATATTGAGCATGGTAACTCCAATTGAGATGAAACCAAAGACATTGTTTAGAGGAATCTTAGAGCTTTCCAAAAAGTCCAAGAAAACTCAAAAATGTGGAAAATTGAGCAAGTTACACCATCCACAAGTTGGGCAATTTTGAAAGAATGCACAAAGAGAGATACTTCAAAAAATCAAATCTTTTGCAAACGGGCCTACTTTTTCTTCATCCAAACTTATTCCTCATGCAAGTAGGAATGTCCAAGCCCAATGCCACGATTTTCTATTTTATTTTCCTATTTAATTTGGAATTTATTCATTTAAATACAAATTAATTTGAAAAATAAAGTATAAAATCAAAATTAATTGAAAGATTGATTTTTATTGCTTACTTGTGATCCAATTAACCCATAAATGCCAGCAATTTCGAAATTGAATCAAATATGGGAAGATTTGATTGGAATTGAACAAGTTTTGAAAATTTGATTTTCATGGAAATATCAAAATTGATTTTCATTGATTATTGATCAAATCTTTCCAAAAAAACAATGCCAAATCCATCCAGCATATATACTTGATGCATATCAATCACAAGGGGACGAAAAAATTGCCTTGGAAACCCTAATCTCAAACTCAAAAAACCGTGCCTCTCAAGCAACAAGCAGCCTTGGATTTAGGTGGTTTCAAGCAATTTTGAGCATTCCATCTTGTTCCTGGTGCCATCCAGAGTCGATCCAGATACTTACTTCATCCAAAACCATCAAGAATCACGAAATCTGAATTCGGTTTGTTCTTGAAATTTCAAAATTCGAATTCCTTCATTCATGCATTATTAACTCGATTTGTTGTTGTTTTTGTGTTTAGTGATAAGCTTGCAAACTTTCTGGGTACTTTAATTGGATTTCCATGGCCAGGAACATATGTTACCATGATTAGGGTTCCTAGTATCGAATTAGGGTTCCTCTATACAGGAAAAATTGGCCAACAAGACCTATACCATTAAACTCGGGATGACCTGAGGAATCGAACCATTGTTTCAAATGTTATTTATATTATGTGTACTGCGTTTTTGATATTTTCCAGGAACCTTGCGTCGAACAAAGACCGACGCTAACTTCAAATATTTAAAACGAAGAAGATGAAGTCTCCCGCGGAGAAGAAGCAAGTCAGGAGGCGACGCGTGTGAAAATCTACTAAGTCCGTTTTCAAACACAGATGAACACATGGTGTAGTGGTCAGCGTGTTGGTTCTCAAGGTCTGAAGTCAGGGTCCCGAGTTCGATCCCTATGGGCACCAGTTTGCATTCTTTTTTTAAAAACTTGCATATCTTCTATATTTTTCTTATTTTCAATATTTTCATTATATTTTAATTCTTTTCATGATTTTTATTCTGCATTTAAAAAAATTACCAAAAATATTTTCTTTTCACATTTATATTCTGAAAATCTTTATTTAATTTAATAAATTAAAAAATATAATTTTTGCATGCATATTTATTTTATTTTTTAATTTTGCATTTAATTCACTTTTAATTGCATTTTAATTATTAAATCTTTTCCAAAAAATCCCAAAAAATTATTTTAATTTATTTATCTTATGTCCAGCCTATATTAATTCTCTCATATTAAAATTGCATTTTTCTAACATTTTATCTTATTTCGATTTCATCATATTTTCGATCTCTTATTCTTTCGGGTTGCTCCGGTTCGGACGTTTTCTTTTTATCATTCTATTTTTTCCAATAATGTAATTGCTCATGGGATGTAATGGTTTAATTTAGGACTTTATTTTCCGCATTTTAAATTATGTATCTGCCCCAAAGCCTTGTAATAGCGTAGGTTTATACGCACCTTTACATTCCGCTTTACATTCGCATTTTACTTTCCGCACCCTTATAAATTGCTAGTAACTAGGTGTATGGCAAGACTAAAATCAACATAGCTCACTCATAATTCCAAGATAAAAATACGAATCAACACACTTCTTTCACAGGCACCCTTAGGGTAATTCTCTCGTTGCCTTTGCGAATTCAAAATGGTCAAGTCCCTCGAGCGTAGAGGTATTCTAGCACCGTTGCCTTCCAAACAAATCATCATAGTCCCTTGATACAAAGATCATAAGACCCACGATGTCGCCTCCGAATACATGATCTTGACCCTCGATTGTCGCCTCGAAAAATGATGATAGTCCTTGAATGTGCTAGGATACTTCCTACAAGTTGCTTTCTATGACCATCCGATGTCCCTTGAATGTCCCGCTTACATCCACGAATGGAGCTACCTACTAACTAATGGTATGGCTAGCTATTCTAAAGGAATGTAGAAGTACAACAAAACGACCAATTCGAGTGGGTAAATAAGTCTTTTAGTTGCTCGCTCTACCAAATGCTTTTCACACACACTTTTCTTCAAAGTTCAAATTCTTTTCAAACAAAAACATTTCCGAACACTTTGTATACACTCCTACATGAGTCATTACAAAGTCAAAGCGAAATGCCTTTTTCAAAACATCTTTGTCAAACACAGAAAGCAATTTTAAAAGGGATCTAGAGCAACTAAGAGCCCGTAGATAACTACGGATGGAAAGAGGTGCTAATACCTTCCCTTTTCATAACCATTCTCGAACTCGAATCTAACGAAGGTCTTTTTTATTACTTTTACCTTCCTTAATTGGATAAAAATAAAAGTCGGTGGCGACTCTTGCTATCCGCACATTTGGATACAAAATCCTACAAAGTCGTTCACCGTATTCTGGGCGACTCTGAGGACACACCCTAAAGAGAGAATTGCCTTAGGGATTTTTAGATAACTTTTATTGCTTTTGTTTGACTTGTATGCTTTATCTTTAAGGGTTGCTTGGGTATTATATTGTTGGGGATCCTACACCGGATCCGGGTTTCCTTTTAGGTAAGTAGCATTAGATCATCGCGACCGCTGATATAACTACGCGGTCAACATGATGGCTACGTTAGCGTGACACTTTGGTTGTCCCGATACTCTTCATTCCCAAGTTGAAGATAGTATTTGGCTTCTGGTGTCATCAAGCGCTAACTAAACTTTTAGAACCTTAATTGACCCATCTTGGCCATTAGAAGGTAGTGAGATGGCCGGCTTTGGTGTAGACCGAGGTTGGTTGATACTCGATGCTACGCTCATTGAGATCCGACTTTTGGGACATTTTCGATCGACCACTTGGCCGTCGTATTGAAATAAGCGCCTACGAGAAAGATCTATGATATGAGATTCCTAGAACCCGGTTACTATTATAGGACAGGATGAACCAAGTCAAACTTTCGGTGGGGTAATCACCTATACCTCATGCAAGCCTTAAACCTAGGCTCATTGTGTGAATTGTTTGTGTGTGCTAAACATGACATCATGACATCATCCGCATTGCATATCATTTCTAACTATTTCAAGGACCTAGGGATTTATCTTTGCTCTGTTTTGTAGGGATTATGGCTTCTAGAAAGACTATCCGAATCAACTTCATGGGCATCCCTTCTCAACTCAAAGAATTGGTTTCAGAAATTCCCGACCATGCTCAGTTCATCAAAAGACATGGTTATCTACTTGACTTGGTTATCTCCGGTTTTGAAGAAGATATGATGCATGTCCTATTCCAGTTCTTTGATCCGAAGCACCATTGCTTTACATTTCCAGATTATCAGTTGGTTCCTACCTTGGAAGAGTTCTCTAAGCTACTTGGGGTACCTATTCTCGACCAAATGCCATTCACCGGTTTGGAAAAGGTTCCTAAGTTCGAAGACATCGCATCCGCCTTACACCTTAAGCGCTCAGATATTGAAGCCAATTGGGAAACTAGAAGTGGAGTTAAGGGTTTACTTTCCAAGTTCTTAATTAAGAAAGCCCGAGAATTCCTCAAAGTTATGAGTTTCCATGCATTTGAAAATATTGTGGCCTTTCTAATTTATGGTTTGGTTCTATTTCCTAACTCGGATCAATTCATCGATATCAATGCCATCAAGTTGTTCCTTACCCGCAATCCTGTGCCTACTTTACTTGGAGACATCCTACATTCTCTCCACACTCGTACTACCAAAAGACAAGGAACTCTCATGTGTTGTATACCGTTACTTTCCAGGTGGTTTATTTCGCACCTTCCTCCATCAGTTTTGAAGAATGAACAAAGGTTGAGATGGTCTCAAAGATTGATGTCACTCTCTCATTCCGATATCCGTTGGAATCTTTTCTCTCAAAAGGACTTCACATTCATTGAGCGTTGTGGAGAATTCCCTAATGTACCGCTACTTGGTATAAGGGGAGGTATCACTTACAACCCTTCCTTAGCTCTACGTCAGTTTGGTTTTGCTCGAAGAGATGGTCCACATGATATGCTTCTCCAAGATGTTGTGTTCGACTACAATCACGATCTCCAGAATTACCGACGAAGGTTTATACATGCTTGGGGCATGGTAAAGAAGACTGATACCAAGACTTTGGGGCACCCGAACTCCATTCCTTGGGAACCTTACCTCAAATGGGTGCGAGCTCGAGCTCAAAACCTCATGATGTCGTTCACGTTTTACCGAATTATGGAACTGTTGCTATAGGTGGCGTACCTATCTTTGTTCTCCATCCCGACATGCCTACTGATTTTGAAGACTTGAAGAGATCCTGGATTCAGCTTAAAGAAGAAAGGGATACCTTTGAAGCTCAATGCTATGCAAGTGAGAAGAAAGTTCTAGAGTTGACCAAGCTACTTCACGAGGAGCGAAACATCAATGCTTACATCGGCACCAAGAGGAAGCGCCCATGGGAAACTTAGAGCTTTAGGATATTTTTGTTTTCTTTTATTCTTTCGAACTATCCCTTGTACTTAAAAAGAAAAAGAGTAATGAAAAGAATACTAATAAATGTTTGTTCATTGCTTGTTTAACAAATTTAAATCTCTAAGGTCCTTGAAAACATTGCATTGCATTCGCATAAACATTGCATAGCATAGCATAACATTGCATCACAGGTACATTGGAGATTGGTTTTCTCATTTGCTCGCTATTTATTTTAGCAGAAATGGCTCTTGAACAGACTGTCAAAGATCTTCAAGCCCAGAATGCTCAGTTTCAGCAGATGTTCACCAACTTGGTCCAAGGCCAAGAAGATTTGAAGAAGCTCATCAACAAGAAGAAGAAGGTTGTTGGTCTCCTCAACATGGGTAGACGTTTCAAAGGGGGTCCAAAAGTGGTCAGTCGGATCGAGCTCTCTGAAGGAAGTGTCCATACCGAGGGGAGTACCAAGGGTGATGAAGGTGATCAGCGTGAGCCAAAGAAAGGAGGAGAGGACCACTCTGATTATAGCCAACACTCTGATGAAGATGACAAGTACAAACAACTCGAAGACCGTCTGAATTCTGTGGAAAACCTGAAGATGTCCGGGCTGAATTTTGATGATCTGAGTCTCGTTCCTGGTGTTGTGATTCCTCCCAAGTTCAAAGTTCCTACTTTTGCCAAGTATGATGGCATGTCTTGCCCAAAGCTGCATTTGAAGTCCTATGTCCAGAAGATCAATCCCCACACTGATGACAGAAAGTTGTGGATGCACTATTTTCAAGAGAGTTTGTCCGGAACCCAGTTGGAATGGTATTATCAGCTAGAGAATGACCGTATCCGTACTTGGAGTGACTTAGCTGATGCTTTCTACAGACAGTATGAGTATAATGCTGAATTGACACCCACTCGTATGCAACTACAAAGCATGTCCATGGGTCGTGACGAGAAGTTCAAGGGTATCTCAGTGTAGTTCAACCACCCTTGTCCAATAGGAGTTGGTTGATATGTTTATGGGAACACTGACAGGCCCGTTCTTCAATCATCTGATTGGAAATTCTTCATCGGATTCACCGAGATCTTGTGAGCGAGCGCATTGAAGCTGGTATCAAGAGTGGGAAGATCCATGTAGAGTCATCTTCAAATGCTGCAAAGAGATCTTTTGGTGGTAAGAAAGAAGCCAATGCTGTGTATGGTCAGAAAAGTCGAGCCAAGACCGACCGTGCTCAATCTGTGGGGGCAGTTGTGATCTCCAATCCTACATCAGCACAACCTCAGCGAGACAGCGTAACGAGCGCAACGAAGGCAGTTACGAAGATCAACATGCCTTTGTCGCAAGCCTTGCAACACATGTTGAACGCAGAGCTGATAACCTTGAGGGATCCTCCTCAAAATGTCAACACTTCCTCTCCGAAGTACAATCCTAATGCTAAGTGTGCTTATCATTCCAACAGCCCAGGGCACGACACTGACAATTGTTGGGCTCTGAAGAACAAGATTCAAGATATGATTGAAGCTAAGCAGATTGAGTTTGACCCTCTGTTGAGACTCGAATGTGATCAACGCCTATGCCTAACCATGACAAGAGTTCCAACTGTTGGTGATGATACTTATGTTTTCCACATAGATGACTTGACCATCCTCGATGGTATTAAAAGAATTTGTTGCAAGCGGTGTCAATCCGGATGCCCGAGAATTGTCGTTGGTGCTCGCACCTGATGGTTGTGCTTGGTTGAGAAGACGTGTTCAGTGTATGATGGACAACCGTGAGATACTATTTCTGAAACCACTTGTGCAGAAGCTGTGTGAAGAAATGTCTAAGTTGAAGATTGACAATGCGAACGAAACTGTACCATCTGTGTGGGACACCTTGGGGCAGCCAAGTGGGAAATATGATTACATGGTGAAGTACACTGTTCTTGAGAGTTACAAGATTCCTATTGAAGATGTTAAGGCGACCGGATGGGGTGACGATTTCCCAGAAGACTATGTTGATGTTAACACAATAAGGATTTCCTCTACTGATCCTGTGCCTAGAGTGGCGCCTCTCATTATCACTTCTCCAAGACCAGTGCCATATTCCTCTGACAAGGCTATCCCTTGGAATTATGGAGCTGATGTTTACTATCATGGCATCAAGCAAGACTCTCTGACCATTGAAGATCTTACAGTTGAAGCTACCATTCCTGACATTGACAACATCACCGGATCAAGTAAGGTGACCAGAACCGGAAGGGTATTCTCTCCAGAGATCTCTCCTCCAAAAGACAATGCGACTCCAGCTCGCATTCCTTCTACTCCACCAATATCCCCAGCTAGAGGGAAAGAATCAGTGGCTCATCCTGCTCAACCAGAAGTACCAAAGGAAGTTACTGAAGACACCTCCAAATAAGAAATGGAGGAAATTCTGAAGATTATCAAGAAGAGTGACTACAATGTTGTGGAACAGTTGGGACAGACTCCGTCCAAGATCTCCATGCTTGCTCTGCTCTTGTGCTCCGAGGCTCATGCTAACGCCTTGGTGAAGTTTCTGAAAAATGCTCATGTGCCGCAAGACACTACCACTGACCAGTTTGAAGTTTGTATTGCTAGCCTGGCTGCCAACAACGGCCTAGGCTTCTCTGATGCTGATTTGACTCCTTCCGGAAAGAAACATAACAAAGCCTTGCACATCTCTGTTGAATGCAAGGGTACTACATTGTCTCATGTTTTGGTTGACACCGGTTCTGCTCTAAATATCCTACCGAAGACTGCTTTTGATCGACTTGATGTCGAAGGGTTGGTTCTGAGACCCAGTGACATTATTGTGAGAGCTTTTGATGGTTCTAAGCGACGGTACTTGGAGAGCTCACTCTGCTGTTAAAGTCGGTTCCCAGACTTTTGACTCCACTTTCTTTGTCATGGACATCCGTCCTTCTTACTCTTGCCTACTTGGACGCCCTTGGATACATGGGGCAGGCGCTGTTACTTCCACCCTACATCAGAAACTGAAATACCCGGTGAAAGGGAAGGTTGTTACAGTATGTGGTGAAGAGGAATATATGGTCAGTCATCTACAGTCATTCCGCTATCTCGAGATGGAGGGTGAATTATTTGAGACTCCCTGTCAAGCTTTTGAAACAATACCCAGAGTCATGCCTGTTGACTCTCCTGTCGCTCCTGAGGTTACACGAGCTCTGCCTAGGATGGCCTCGCTGAAAGATGCTCAAGCTACTGTTGAACAAGGAGGTAGTGCTATTTGGGGTCAGCTCCCTAATCTTCCTTTCAAATTTGACAAGACTGGTTTAGGCTTCACCATCAAGGGTCAGAAGATGATACGCCGCGAACGTGCCGGCCAACTTCCTTTCCGCATCAGCCAGAGTGGAATCCATGCTATAGAAGACGACGACAACGGCTTCGACATCAGCAAGTGGATCTTCCCAACTCGGATCATGGGCTCGAATTGGAAGACCGAAGACGTCATACCAATCTCCTTTAGCCAGGAGTAATTGCTCTTGTTTTGTTTTGCTTTTCGTATTTCTTTATGTTTTGAACAATAAACTTTGAAAGCCTAGTGCCTTGCCCGGGGCATCATGGCTCGTTTGCGAGGGTTATTATCTGTTGTTTGCGTATTTTCATTCAATAAATTCGTTGGAATTTTGCATTCAATTGTTTGTTTTCTTTCTTTACTTTATCACCCCTTCAAAAAGCTATGTGTTTCTTACACACACCCACGTGATACACTGCAGAATCACTCCGAATCTCGTTAATAACAGCTATGCTAGTGCTAAATATGACTTCGATAATCCGATCTACCAAGCCGAAGACGAAAGTGAGGAAGATTGTGAAGTGCCGGAGAACTTTCAGGCGCCACAGCAAGAAGAGCGAGTTATCCCACACGAAGAGCAAGTTGAGGTTGTGAATCTGGGTACTGACGAAGACAGAAAAGAGGTCAAGATAGGAGCGGGTCTTGAGAACAGTGTTAGAGAAAGGTTGGTTCAGATGCAACGAGACTATATTGAGGTTTTTGCTTGGTCATACGAAGACATGCCAGGTTGGACATTGATATCGTGGTACACCAATTGCCGACAAAAGAAGGTTTTCTCCCAGTGAAATAGAAGGTTCGTCGTATGCGTCCTGAGATGTCAGAGAAAATCAAAGCCGAAGTTATGAAGCAGTTCAACGCTGGTTTCTTAGCTGTCACCTCTTATCCCCAGTGGGTTGCAAATGTGGTACCCGTACCTAAGAAGGATGGCAAAGTACGAATGTGTGTGGATTACAGAGATCTGAACAAAGCAAGTCCGAAAGACGATTTCCCACTTCCTCATATTGATGTTCTAGTTGACAACACCGCTCAACACAAGGTTTTCTCCTTCATGGATGGTTTCTCCGGTTACAATCAGATCAAAATGGCTCCCGAAGACATGGAGAAGACTACTTTTGTTACACAGTGGGGCACTTTCTGCTACAAGGTTATGCCGTTCGGACTGAAGAACGCAGGCGCCACTTATCAGTGTGCTATGGTAACATTATTTCATGACATGATTCATCACGAGATAGAGGTCTACGTCGACGACATGATAGCTCGATCACAGACTGAAGAAGAACATCTTGATCATTTACAGAAACTATTTGACAGATTGAAGAAGTACAGATTGAGACTGAATCCCAACAAGTGCACCTTTGGAGTCAGATCCGGAAAACTCCTAGGGTTTATAGTCAGTGGAAGAGGTATTGAAGTTGATCCCGCTAAGGTTAAAGCTATTCAAGAGATGCCAACTCCCCGCACCGAGAAAGAAGTCAGAGGTTTCTTGGGCCGATTGAACTACATTGCCAGATTCATTGCACACCTAACTGCTACTTGTGAGCCAATCTTCAAGTTACTAAAGAAGGATCAAGTAGTGGAATGGGCAGCGATTGCGGATCGCTTTTGACAAAATCAAGGAGTACCTACAGAATCCTCCTATTCTGATGCCACCTGCCGAAGGAAGACCTCTTATCATGTACTTGACAGTGTTAGAGAATTCAATGGGGTGTGTGTTGGGGCAACATGACGAGTCTGGTCGAAAAGAGCATGCAATATACTACCTTAGCAAAAGTTTACCGAGTGAAACAAGATACTCACACTCGAGAAAACTTGCAACGCTTTGGCTTGGGCTCGCCGACTAAGGCGGTATATGTTGACTCACACTACCTTATTGATTTCAAGATGGATCCGATAAAATACATCTTTGAGAAACCAGCTCTCCGGAAGAATAGCAAGATGGCAAATGATCTTGACCGAATATGACATCCAAGTACACTTCTCGAGCGATCAAAGAAAGTGTAGTAGCCGATCATTTGGCTCATCAAGCCATAGATGACTATCGATCTATGCGGTTCAATTTCGAGATGAAGATGTTTTACTAGTCGATTGTGAAGAACCAGGCCAGACGAAGGACCGAACAAGGATCCCGATGGACCATGGTCTTTGATGGAGCCTCAAACGCACTTGGCAATGGCATTGGCGCCATCATTACATCCCTACGCGGACATACTCCTTTCACCGCCAGATTATGTTTCGATTGCACTAACAACATGGCTGAATATGAAGCGTGCATCATGGGTATCAAAGCGCTATTGACTTAAGAATCAAGTTCTTACAAGTGTATGGAGACTCACTTTAGTGATCGATCGGATAAGAGGCGAGTGGGATCTAAGCATCCGAATCTTATTCATATCGAGAGCATGTTCGAGTTTGATCCCTACTTGAAGAGATTACTTTTGATCATATTCCCGAGAAGAGAATCGGTTGGCGACGCATTGGCTACTATGTCATCTATGTTCAAGGTTAGATGGGACAACGAGGCTCCCGGATCATCATTGAGAATTTGACGAACCAGCGTATTGTTGTGAGCTTGAAGAGAAACCTTGGTACTATGGCGTGAAGAGGTATCTTGAGACTCGGGAATATCCCGCAGGGCATCATTAATGCTAAGAAGTTCATGAGAAGATTTGCATCTAAATTCTTCCTCGGCAACGGCATCTTATACAAGCGCAATCACGACTTGTGCTTACTCTGCTGTGTAGACGAGAAAATGCGTATCATGGAAGAGTTACAGGTAATTTGGTACCCACTCAATGGACACACCATGGCTAAGAAGATTTTGAGAACGGGTTACTATTGGTCCACCATGGAAGCGATTGTCACTTATCGATCTTGTCACAAATGCCGGATTTATGCCGACAAAGTACACGTACCTCCGGTACCTCTGAATGTTCTAACTTCTCCGTGGCCTTTTGCAATGTGGGGCATTGACATGATTGGAGAAATCAAGCCCACAGCTTCCAATGGACATCATTTCATCCTTGTGGCAATAGATTATTTCACCAAGTGGGTAGAAGCGGCCTCGTATGCATCTGTTACCAAGAATGTAGTGGCTCGATTCATTAAACATAACCTTATCTGTCGATATGGCACCCCCGAAAGGATTATCACAGATAACGGTTCCAATCTTAACAACAAGATGATCACCGAGCTCTGCACGCAGTTCAAGATCAAGCATCACAATTCTTCTCCATATCGGCCTAAGATGAATGGCGCAGTAGAAGCCGCCAACAAGAACATTAAGAAGATTATACAGAAGATGACTGTGATTTACAAGGATTGGCACGAGATGTTACCATTTGCTCTTCATGGTTATCGCACTACAGCACAAACATCAACAGGGGCAACCCCCTTCTCTCTAGTATACGGCATGGAAGCCGTCCTGCCAATCGAGGTTCAGATACCCTCAACCAGAGTCCTTCAGGATGCAGAGTTAGGCGAAGACGATTGGATCCAGACTCGCCTTGACCAAATTAACTTGATTGATGAGAAACGACTCGCATCCATCTGCCATGGACAGATTTATCAGAAACGAATGATCGGAGCATTTAACAAGAAGGTCAAGCACCGAGTCTACCAAGTCGGCGATCTAGTAGTCAAGCGCATCATTCTTCCACAAGGTGATCCCAGGGGCAAATGGACTCCCACTTACGAGGGACCGTTTGTAGTCAAGACAGTATTTTCCGGCGGAGCTATGATACTTAGCACCATGGATGGCGAAGACTTCCCACACCCTGTGAACGCAGACATAGTCAAAAAATACTACGCATAACGAGACCCACTAGGTCGGTGACCTAGGCAAAAATAAGGGCATCTGGCGAACCAAAAGGTTCGGGCAAAAGTTAAGGATATATATAAAAATGTGTACACCGGCAAGTCGAAAACACGAAAAGGCGGCTTGGGCAAAAAGGTATCCGTGGTGAAAACCGAAAGGCGGTCTAGGCAAAAGTTAGGGATTCAAGCGTACGACTATGTCTCTTCCAGATCACCTGCTTCCAGACTACTATCAGCATTCAAGATTCAAATGGCGAAGATCAGTCTACTCACTTTCTACTGACAGCAAGGAGATGAGATAGTCGAAATGTATGAGTACTAGCATAGTTGGAACTTAACGAGATTGTTTCCGCATAGCTTTTTACCTTTCTTGTGTACAAACTACTTGGCCATACGCCACCTTTCAAATAAACGCAAAGTTCTTTCTCTTTACAATTTCTGTTGTTGTTATTTGCAATAAGTCCAACGTTTGCTTTGAATGACTATACGCATTTGACAATAAGAATCTAATC
Source organism: Vicia sativa (assembly GCA_021764765.1). Lineage (NCBI taxonomy): Eukaryota > Viridiplantae > Streptophyta > Magnoliopsida > Fabales > Fabaceae > Vicia > Vicia sativa. The sequence continues at coordinate 168,164,849 of CM038793.1, read as the reverse complement.
ACAAACATACGAAAAGTGAACATACAAAAAGTACTTACTACAGGTTCCAGGAATTGGGATGACGACGAAAGTCACCAAATAGTTCCCCACAGAGCATAAAGGTGTCACTCACAACACACCTTCCCAGTGGAGTATATGTTAATCCACGCGGTGATTCCACTCAACCGAGCAACGTTACATCAATCTCAGCGGTAACACTTCATCCCAATGGATATTTCTCAATCCTCCCCCTTCTCCCAGCAGCGGTATCCAGACACAAGACTTGGTCAGATAGTGCATCGGAGGAAACATACACCTTTTATTCCCCAGCCAGAGATTACAACGGACTCAGACTCTTCTAGTCTCGGCCCATCAAATGCTCTCTGAGATCTACACTCAAAATCCCCAGTAGAGCGCCTCCTAAATTTCCTCAGCAGGATCTACATGCAAGGCCCCCAACGGATCGCCTCCCAGATTCTCCTCAGCAGGGTCTATGAGATCTCCAACAACGAGCTTCTCAATCTCTACCTTCCTCAACCGTATCTAGGCCCAAGACTTGGTCAGATAGTGCATCGGAGGAATCCAGGGTATCTTTCTTCTCCTTCAAAAGCAGGGACTTCCACCTACTCAATTCCCCAAGCAGGAGTCAGAAATCCTCAAACAGAATATCCACGTCTTCTTCAAGATGGATATGTTTTGAAATATCACAATATCAACATTCATACATTTCTCATAAAGTCATAATTCATGCATATGTCATTCATATACACTGTCATGCATCATACTTTGCATAAAACTAACGAATATTCTATCAAAGTTTCTCTTGTTTTCTCCAAAAGCAGTATGATCGACGCAAACAGGTCCAGGATTAAGCCCCGAACCGACGAGAAAACTATCTGTAAGACCGCCCCTTGGTTGTCCTCCGACGACTGGTCCAGGATTAAGCCCCGAACCGACGGGAAAACTACCCGAAAGACCACCTCTGGTTATCCTCCGATAATAGGCAATGGATCAAACACCCGATGCACAATAGGGAAGCTATCCACATTTTTGCCAACTACAATCTCCCTCAGAGTAATCAACACGAAGATTTATTCTGATTCCTTATGATCAACAGCATCTACAGAGTCTAGCGTACGACTCAGTTGCCTTGGATGGCATCTTAAGCCCATCTTCGACTAACTTGTCAACATTTCTTCACTTTCAGAATGCTGCATATATGGTTAAAAATCAATACAGACCAATAACTTCATTCAAAGTGAACACGAAGTCTAACGTACGACTCCCTTCGGATGGCATCTTAAGCCCATCTCCTCTCCGTTCCAGGAACATCTACAGAGTCTAACATACGACTCACTCCCCAGCATCGACCTTTCTAGATGGCATCTTAAGCCCATCTCCGTCAGCTCTCCTATTAACAAACTCGAGTCTAGCGTACGACTCGTTCCCAATAAGTCTCAACTTCTCCAAATGGCATCTGTAAGCCCATTCCGCATCGACCAATAGCGAGTGCAAATTTTCAGGTGTACTCGAGTGTTCAATCATCTTCTACCTTCAGGTCGCGAAAGACAAGCATGTCAATCTAACCCTCCAGTACAAGAAGATTGAACAGGGGCAGCTGTCATACCCCAAAATTTGCCCTCCATCTATTCAAGAGATTTCGTACATCTATGCTCAAGGATTCCTCAAGTGTTGATCAGACAAACTCTCCCCTAGACAATCGACCCAAACTAGGGTTTGGTATCTCCCAAGTCAAGATGGATTTCCAACATCTCCAATGGTCTTCATGCTTCCTCATATGTTTCAAAGATTCTCCATGTCAAGTTTCAAGCTTCACAAGTCAAGTTTCCTCAGACAATTGCTCAGATGGTTGAAAATCAGTTGTATTGGACAAAAAGTCAACTGTGGTCAACATACAGTCAAACTTCATAATTTTTGGTCAACATCCTCATTTTGAAGTTACATTCATCATTTGATCAAGGGTTGATCATGATTCATCAAGAAAACTCAAGATTTGCTCAAAAGTCAAACTTTCTAAATTAGGGTTTCTAGGCGAAAAGTCAATTGAACTTTGACTGATCATAACTTCTTCATACTTTCTCAGAAATTTTTCCACTACCTCTTGTTTTGAAGGAAATTCAATTCTATACAACTTCATGTCTCACAAGAATGTCCAAAAAGTGCTTCATTTGAGAGGTATAGCTCAAAACATTACAGGTCATTTTCAAAGTCAACAAAAAGTCAACTTTTTGTTTTGAAGATATATTGATCATGGTAACTCCAATTGAGATGAAACCAAAGCCATTGTTTAGAGGACTCTTAGAGCTTTCCAAAAAGTCCAAGAACACTCAAAAATGTGGAAAATTGAGCAAGTTACACCATCCACAAGTTGGGCAATTTTGAAAGAATGCACAAAGAGAGATACTTCAAAAAATCAAATCTTTTGCAAACGGGCCTACTTTTTCTTCATCCAAACTTATTCCTCTTGCAAGTAGGAATGTCCAAGCCCAATGCCACGATTTTCTATTTTATTTTCCTATTTAATTTGGAATTTATTCATTTAAATACAAATTAATTTGAAAAATAAAGTATAAAATCAAAATTAATTGAAAGATTGATTTTTATTGCTTACTTGTGATCCAATTAACCCATAAATGCCAGCAATTTCGAAATTGAATCAAATATGGGAAGATTTGATTGGAATTGAACAAGTTTTGAAAATTTGATTTTCATGGAAATATCAAAATTGATTTTCATTGATTATTGATCAAATCTTTCCAAAAAAACAATGCCAAATCCATCCAGCATATATACTTGATGCATATCAATCACAAGGGGACGAAAAAATTGCCTTGGAAACCCTAATCTCAAACTCAAAAAACCGTGCCTCTCAAGCAACAAGCAGCCTTGGATTTAGGTGGTTTCAAGCAATTTTGAGCATTCCATCTTGTTCCTGGTGCCATCCAGAGTCGATCCAGATACTTACTTCATCCAAAACCATCAAGAATCACGAAATCTGAATTCGGTTTGTTCTTGAAATTTCAAAATTCGAATTCCTTCATTCATGCATTATTAACTCGATTTGTTGTTGTTTTTGTGTTTAGTGATAAGCTTGCAAACTTTCTGGGTACTTTAATTGGATTTCCATGGCCAGGAACATATGTTACCATGATTAGGGTTCCTAGTATCGAATTAGGGTTCCTCTATACAGGAAAAATTGGCCAACAAGACTTATACCATTAAACTCGGGATGACCTGAGGAATCGAACCATGGTTTCAAATGTTATTTATATTATGTGTACTGCGTTTTTGATATTTGCCAGGAACCTTGCGTCGAACAAAGACCGATGCTAACTTCAAATATTTAAAAAGAAGAAGATGAAGTCTCCCGCGGAGAAGAAGCAAGTCAGGAGGCGACGCGTGTGAAAATCTACTAAGTCCGTTTTCAAACACAGATGAACACATGGTGTAGTGGTCAGCGTGTTGGTTCTCAAGGTCTGAAGTCAGGGTCCCGAGTTCGATCCCTATGGGCACCAGTTTGCATTCTTTTTTTAAAAACTTGCATATCTTCTATATTTTTCTTATTTTCAATATTTTCATTATATTTTAATTCTTTTCATGATTTTTATTCTGCATTTAAAAAAATTACCAAAAATATTTTCTTTTCACATTTATATTCTGAAAATCTTTATTTAATTTAATAAATTAAAAAATATAATTTTTGCATGCATATTTATTTTATTTTTTAAGTTTGCATTTAATTCACTTTTAATTGCATTTTAATTATTAAATCTTTTCCAAAAAATCCCAAAAAATTATTTTAATTTATTTATCTTATGTCCAGCCTATATTAATTCTCTCATATTAAAAATTGCATTTTTTTTCTAACATTTTATCTTATTTCGATTTCATCATATTTTCCGATATCTTATTCTTTCACAGGTTGCTCCGGTTCGGACGTTTTCTTTTTATCATTCTATTTTTTCCAATAATGTAATTGCTCATGGGATGTAATGGTTTAATTTAGGACTTTATTTTCCGCATTTTAAATTATGTATCTGCCCCAAAGCCTTGTAATAGCGTAGGTTTATCCTTCCGCACCTTTACATTCCCGCTTTACATTCCGCATTTTACTTTCCGCACCCTTATAAATTGCTAGTAACTAGGCGTGTATGGCAAGACTAAAATCAACATAGCTCACTCATAATTCCAAGATAAAAATACCTGAATCAACACACTTCTTTCACACAGGCACCCCTTAGGGTAATTCTCTCTCGTTGCCTTTGCGAATTCAAAATGGTCAAGTCCCTCGAACGTAGAGGTATTCTAGCACCGTTGCCTTCCAAACAAATCATCATAGTCCCTTCGATACAAAGATCATAAGACCCACGATGTCGCCTCCGAATACATGATCTTGACCCTCGATTGTCGCCTACGAAAAAATGATGATAGTCCCTTCGAATGTGCTAGGATACTTCCTACAAGTTGCTTTCTATGACCATCCGATGTCCCTTCGAATGTCCCGCTTACATCCAACGAATGGAGCTACCTACTAACTAATGGTATGGCTAGCGCTGTTCTAAAGGAATGTAGAAGTACAACAAAACGACCAATTCTAAGTGGGTAAATAAGTCTTTTAGTTGCTCGCTCTACCAAATGCTTTTCACACCACACACTTTTCTTCAAAGTTCAAATTCTTTTCGAAACAAAAACATTTCCGAACACTTTGTATACACTCCTACATGAGTCATTACAAAGTCAAAGCGAAATGCCTTTTTTCAAAACATCTTTGTCAAACACACAGAAAGCAATTTTAAAAAGTGATCTAGAGCAACTAAGAGCCCGTAGATAACTACGGATGGAAAGGGGTGCTAATACCTTCCCTTTTCATAACCATTCTCCCGAACTCAGAATCTAACGAAGGTCTTTTTCTGTTACTTTTACCTTCCCTTAATTGGATAAAAATAAAAGTCGGTGGCGACTCTTGCTATCCGCACATTTGGATACAAAAATCCTACAAAGTCAGTTCACCGTATTACAGACGTCCCCGTCGAAACTGACGTATTGGTGCCTGTTCCATGTGGGGCATTTTGTTCCCCTTGTTGATTGCTCGGATTAGACATCCTGCTATTACGTTTTCTTCTGGGTAAGGGTTGGTTACTATTGGTTATTTTACCACTTCTAAGGTTCATATAACAGCGAACTTGATACTCAGAAAAGAACTTTACACAACGAGATTATATCCTAAAAATCTTTACTTTCGACTTTCTTAACGACCAATGAGTGTCCCACTGGGCGTGCCAATTTGTTCACAGTGATTTCTGGTAAACAACCGCTAGTCCTCCAAACTATCGAATAAACTTAATTACTATTATTCAATCTCTCTGGTAACTTGCATGATCGACTAGATTGATCCTATGGGACATAGTCGTTTGGCTAAGTCTAATTGTAAAACTGGTATTCATATTTAGGACTTCTAATTAAAGTGTTTTAAAGACATCCAATCCACTTCGATTACTACACTAAATGATTCGAAGGATAATTTCTATATGATATAAGGAATGTTCATCAAGAAAAATAAAAAAACTTCAGATTGGGTAAATGGCAAGATTAAGTGAGTGAATGTAAAAACTGCTGAATGTTTAAAGGATTCGAACATAAGAAAAGCGTTTAAATGCAAAAAGAAATAAATGACTCTGAATGTAAAAGCTTTAATGTAAAGGCATGAACGTAAAAATGTTTGAAACACAATGGAAATGAAAGACAAACTGGAAAATATAAAGAGTTTTCATTGAATTGTAAATGTTGGTGTTATCATACGTACATCTTTCGAGCATTCGTTTCCCTATCCATGCGGTATTTTGAATGTTTACTGAATTTGTACAACAGATATGACACCCGAAATCCTAACACTAAGACTTCTATTTATACTATTTCGACCATAACGGTCTTGCTATCAGAATCTGCCACGTTCGAAGCATGCAGAGCATTACTTCCCTCTAGCCTCCACGCGTCTTCGAACGCTCCAGCGCTTATGTATTTGAATTTCCAATATCCCGCTCATATTTGAATTTCAAATGCCTTGGAACCTTCGCCTCGAATTCGTTTCAAAGGTTATTTTCGAAAACAACCTTCACAGATACAATTTCATCATTATTTCGAAGTTTCTTCAGACTTACACTCCATAACTATCATTCGAAACCTTGAGCTTTAATATTTCCATTCAAAAAAACAGTCTCTTCCATTCTAAACCATAAAACCTGCTTTATTCAAAACAAAGCCCAATCATTTCATTTCGAATCACAATATGAAAATCTTCAGCCAACACCTGGAATGAAAAAGCAAATTGCTAAGTTTGTTTATGCTTGTTTGGTTTGCCAGAAATCAAAGATTGAACATCAGAAACCGTCAGGATTGATGGAACCGTTGTTTGTTCCAGAGTGGAAATGGGATGGCATTTCTATGGATTTTGTATCTGGTTTGCCAAGGACAGCGAAGAATTGTGATTCTATTTGGGTTATTGTTGATCGGTTGACAAAATCTGCACACTTTATTCCGATAAGAATGGATTATCCTATGGAAAGGTTGGCGGAATTGTATGTCGAGAAGATTGTAAGTTTGCATGGTATTCCTTCTAGTATCGTATCGGATAGAGATTTGAGGTTTACGTCTAAGTTTTGGATGGGGCTGCAAGAAGCTTTGGATACTAAGTTGAGATTGAGTTCCGCTTATCATCCGCGGACAGATGGTCAGACGGAGAGAACGATTCAGTCGTTAGAGGCTTTGTTGAGAGCTTGTGTGTTGGAGAAAGGTGGAGCTTGGGATAGTTATCTACCGTTGATTGAATTTACCTACAACAATAGTTTTCATTCGAGTATTGGTATGGCTCCATTTGAGGCATTGTATGGTAGGAGGTGTCGTACACCGTTGTGTTGGTACGAATTTGGAGAAAGTGTTGTGATTGGACCGGAGATTGTCCAATAGACTTCGGAAAAGATCAAGATGATTCAGGAGAAGATGAGAGCTTCTCAGAGTCGTTAGAAGAGTTATCATGATAAGGGGAGGAAAGATCTTGAGTTTAGTGAAGGAGATCATGTGTTTATGCGAGTTACTCCGATGACTGGTATTGGTCGAGCTTTGAAGTCAAAGAAGTTGACTCCGCGTTTTATTGGTCCGTATCAGATTACCAAGAAGGTTGGAAGAGTTTCTTATCAGATTGCTTTACCGTCGTCGCTTGCGAATTTGGATGATGTCTTCCATGTATCTCAGTTGAGGAAGTACATTCCTGATCCGTCTCATGAGATTCAGGTAGATGATATACAGGTACGAGATAATCTGACTGTTGAAGCATTACCTGCGAGAATTGAGGATCGGAAGGTGAAGCAGTTACGTGGTAAAGAGATAGCATTGGTGAAAGTATCTTGGGGAGGACCAGCGGGTGGAAATGTAACTTGGGAACTGGAGAGCCAGATGAAGGACTCGTATCCCGAACTTTTCGTCTAAGGTATGTTTTCGAGGACGAAAACTCTTTTTAGTAGGGGAGAGTTGTGACACCCCAAATTAATTCAATTATTAAATAATTAGAAATTTAATTTTTAATTTAATTAAAGGTTTAATTATTGGCATTTTTGAATTAATGGATTTAATTAATTAATTAATTAATGGAAGAGTTAGGGGTGTAAAGTTGAATTGTAGGGTGTATGGAGTAAACGACTCTACTTAATCCTAATTAATTTATTTCTATTATTTGAAAAATAAAAAGGAATAAATAAAGGAATAAAAGGAAACAAGGGAGGAAAGGAATTAGGATTGCATTTTACGTGAGATTGAAAAAGAGAAGAGAAAGAGGAGAGAAAGCCAAACGCTGAGAATTCGAAGATTCATCGCGAGGTAAGGGGGATTGAATCTGATTATTATGCCTTATAGGTTTTGATGATCAATAGAACGAATCGTTCCATTAGGAATCTCGAATTAGGATAATTGAGTGTGCCCTAACGTTATAATGTGACGTAAAAATCATGATTGGTGTAAGTGTTTTATGTTGGCTCTAATTTTTGGTAAAACCAGTTTATGTCAATGTCTTGACTGATATCATGACATTCAGAGTTGAAGATAAATTCTGCAGAAGAAGAATTATACAGGTACAACTTAGATTGGTTGTGAACTGTTATGCTAGAAATCTGCAAGAAGAATGATTGATGTCATGACCAATGTTATGACATTTTGTGCAACATTCATTGTTATGCAGATTTACTTTTCCTGAGAGTTTTCAGGATTCTGCTGAGCTGTTTTATTATGGACTATTTTGTTGGATCATGTGCTCACGCTGTTTTAAGGTTAACCTTGTTTAACCCTAGCTATAATTATGGAAGCCCAAGTTGAAGACTTTACTGCTTCTATATTATCAAGAAAACCCTGATACTGTGAGCTGCGCTTTTTCTGAGCAGAACAAGAAGCAGACTGTAATTTGTGTTTTAGTTATTCTTTTGAGCCAAGCAATTATCTTGTGATAAGTGACTTGGACTAGGATTTGATTGTAAGGGTTGTTTATCACTCAAAGCTTTGAAGCACGAGTGTTGTGTCTCTTGATTAAAGCTTTGAAGAAAAATCAAGAATGTTTATTGAAGAATATCTTCACAATTTTATTAAACAATAGGTTGATATCACTGCTGTGATTGAGGGGGAGTGAGTACGAACTCAGGTCTAAGTAGGACTTAGATTGAAGTTGCATTGGGTAGGTCTTAAGTGAAGGAGATAAACTGGTTGGTTTATTCCTGAGTTAATACTACTTATAGTGGATTTCCTCCCTGGCTTGGTAGCCCCCATATGTAGATATAGTTACACACTGAACTGGGTAAACAATTGATTGTGTTCTTTACTGCTGTTTAAATTACTGTGTGAATTGTTAACAGTTTGTCAGATACGGTGTCATAACATTCTCTGTGACATTACGTAAATGTTGCCAGAAATTTCAATTGGGACTGTTATGAATGATTAATCCATGTAAGATGAATATAGGTTAATTAGAAAACAAATTATGTGATCAATTGGATGTAAACAACACAGTAATTAATTTTGTTTTATGATGACATGAGGTTTGGTGATGATTGGATTTAATGGAAATTCGTAACAGTGGATAAAAACTGAGTTTTTGATGAAAAACAACAGTATGGGTTGACACATAGCTTTATGCATCGATGCATGCAATGAAATTTTGAAAACCAGAAGCTTTGGAAAGTTATGCATCGACTCATATAGCCATGCATCGGCTCATAGGAAGTTTTTTGAAAAATGCAGAATTTTTAAGTTATGCATCGATGCATACTAATTATGGGTCGATACATGTTGTTTATGCATTGATGCATAGCCTTATGCATCGATGCATACTGTATTGGACAGAAGATGATTTTTTTGAAAACGATTTCGATCATAACTTTGCGACCGTAGCTCCGATTTAAGCATAGTTGGTATCGTTAGAAAGCTTAGAACGAGTACTATCTAACAAGAATAATTTCAATACCAATAATTGAGTCCTGGAAGGATTATTTTGGCTTCCGTAATTATGAACTCGTTGTGAATTTGTGAATTACTTTTTGAGTAAATGTACAGTATGTTAATTCCATGAGTTACGATTAACATTAGATGTTCATGAATTATGTACCATATGTTGTTGTTGTTATTGATTATAATTGGGATGATGTTGTATAATTCTATTCCATGTTTGAATTGTTGCCTGTTTCTAATGTGCATGCATGAGCATTTTGGTAATGGTTCATTCCCATTGTGCGGAATTGAACTTGCTGGGTCAATAACCGTACCTAATGGATAGAGGTGGTGAGGCTAGATTCTTGACCCAGTGATGTATGGGTGAATCATGGATTGACGTTGTGTTCCGAGTGTAAGCGGAACAGGGTGTGGACTTGGTTCACGTTTGGAACCACATGCATTTGAGTCTGCATTGCGTATGTAATTATAACATGTTAGGATGGTTTCCAGCGTTATAATTGCATTGATTGTTGCTGTATGCGTAATGATCTGTGTGATTGTATTTATGAATTGTATTCTGATGACGTTAATAAGGGTGAAATAACGAATTGGTTGTTTTATTGTGTTAAAGGAATGTACAATGCATCTTAATCTTGATGAAATCTCACCCTTACTTTAATGATTTCAGATTGAGGAGTATAGCTGCTCCAGATTTGGTGAGGACAGCTTTTAGAGTTGTGCTACATAGTTAATCTGCGTGTTAGTGTCATGCTCTGATAGTTGTAACACTAGGGAACGATCATTTGGAATTTTTATGGATTTAAACTTGTTATTTTGAATTATGTTGGGAATAATTATTCATTGAATTATTCCGAAATTTTTGTTATCTTTCCGCTGTATAAATATAATCCATGGTTTGCTTTATTTAATAAGTTCTTCAGTGAAAGGCATGATAACTGTTTTGTTATTTTGAATTATTAAAATTGTGACGCCCTTGCTGTTATGTTTAAAACTCTGATTAATTATTATATAAATCGCGGGTAAATTAGAAGGGGTGTTACACTTATCACTATCTTTAGCGAGCATAGTATAGACACACCCCTTTCCAATGGGTCAAGATCCATGTGTTCCATTCAACGTCGACTCTACCTTTGAAACCTTGCAATCTCGAGCATAGTGACTCGTATTCTTAAAATTTTAATAGTTAGTCCCATGGGTTTTACAGTCATTAGCAAAGTATCCTTCCTGACCACAACAAAAACACACTTGTTTCCCTCTCATTTGATTTCCTTGGGGTAAATTTGTAGAACAATTTGGTTCACGATTATTTTGAGGATGTTGGTGAGGCTTCATTCCTTGTTTACCATATTTATTATTATGATTATTTGGACGGTTAGGCCCCCCACAGTTAAATTTCCTCCATAATTCATTCTATTATTCTTCATATCCTCAATCTCTTGATATTTTTCAACCAGCATTTGAAATTGTCAAATTTCTAAAGGTACCAATGCTTGTGCATCTCATACCTCAAACCATCTTGGAATGACGACACATGTAAGCTTCATCGGCACCATTTTGAAAGAAGCGGGAAAACCTTGATAGAGACTCAAACTTGCTTTCATAAGCCTCAATAGTCGTACCACCTTGTCGCAATTTCAAGAATTCTTCACCATGCCTTCCCCTAGCAATCTTGGAAAATATTTGGCTAGAAATTTTTATTTAAAGATTTCCCAATATATCTCCTCGTAAGAACCTTCTGTAACGCCCCGTTTTAATTAATATTATATTATATTAATATTTTCGAGTTACCGATTGATATTTATTTTGCAACGAGAATATTTATATTAATCAATATATCTGATAATATATTTGGCGACGTTTAGATTCGGTCCGGTTTTTATTCCGTTCGGTTCAGTAAAATATTACTCGAACCGATATTTAATTCCCCGGAATTATTTTAATTAATTGAGTTAATAATATTATTAGATATTATTAGTGTGCTAATTTATAAGAATGGATAGGGGTGTGAGGTGAAATTTCCTTGGATTGGGTTTACACCCTTGGCTAGTATCAAAACATCATATAAACCATTTTTCCCTTTTTCTTTCCATTTCCAACACCAAGCGAAACATGGAAGCATGGAGAGAAATAGAGGGTTTAGAAGAAGAAGAAAAGAGCAAGAGAAGAGCTTGAGGATTTGGTTTGTGAATTATCAAGAAGCTTTGCAAGAGAAAGATGAGGTAAGGGGTTTGATTTTCCATCTCATATAGTTAGGGTTTGATAGTTGTATTTTGGATTTTGGGAAAAATTGATAGTTGATTCATGAGTTTTGGTTGGTTGATTGTTGAAATAGTTTAGAAAAGTTGGATTAGGAGTATGGATTATTGGTGTATTATTGCTAGCATTGTAGGAAATGGAAGTTATAAATGGAAATGAAAAAGAATGAAAATGGTAACTGTTAAAAATATAAGAACCAGAAAAACAGAAAATGTAGGGAAGAAGAAGAAGGAAGTGGCGTGGAGGGAGTATGAAGGGGGAGGCGCCCACCTCAAGGTGTGGGGACCGTCCCCATAATTATTCAAGACCCCAATCTCACCTAGTAACACTTTATATTAATAAAATATAACTAGGATATAAGTTAGCCGATTAAATTATTTATGGATTTCGATTTTTATTTAGTCAATATTAATAATTCTAATTAACGTAGAACGTAGTGGTGAGGTTATTTTCCGAAACGACCAAATAGGCCAATTTGTGTAGATTTAAGGCACGTATGGGATTGCGATGTTGATTATGATTAATTTATTAGAAATTGACGATTATAGGTGTTTGACTAGTATTTGGAATTTAGTGAATGAATTGATAATGATATGGTGTGATTAAATGATTGTGATGTATTTATCGATGTTGTTAATTGCTTGATTTGTGAATGCATGATTTTGATGATGATGAATTTTGCATAATGCAAATATGATGATGATATATTTATCTTGATGTGGATAAATTATGGCGATGTGGGCTTTATTCCAATCTTGATGCGATGATGATGTTTTTATGTTGTGTTATTTTATTGTTCACATACATTGCATTGGCGACGAATATGATGCTGATGCTTTTATGACGATGGGCTTTTATGCCAAGTGACGGGTACCAAGTGATTTAGCCACATTTGTGAGTCGGTTATGTTTATGTTTGAGTTGTTTGCGTTGAGTTTTAATTGATGCATTATGTGGAATTGTGATGATATATGATGATGTTTTGATGATTATAACATTATGATGATGTGATGATGACGATTATAGATGATGGTGATGTTATGATGTTTTATGATGTTTTATTTGTGCATTGATTTATTGATTTTGATGTTGTTGTTTATGATTTCCGCATTGACTTGTGATGATTTCGTGGTGATGAAAGTTTAGTGATGATTTATGTCGATGAGGTTATGGCGTAGATTATACACATTAGAATGACGATTAGAGTAAGTGAGTTTTGGATATGTGTTGGAATGCACTTGTTAATCTATACCCTTTATAATTCCGAAACTATATATATATATATATATATATATATGTTATCATTCCTTTAATTATATGTTTTGGAGTATCTCACCCTTTACTTGTTTCGCTGTTACCTTTATACTGGTAACGTGCAGGTTATGAAGACGGAGATTATAGTTGTTATTAGTTGAGTCAGTGTCGCTCTGATACGTAGCACTCGGGGGGAATATTTATGTCGTCTTGTTGTTGTTCTTTTATTATTATTCCTTTTGTGAATAAGAATCATACTTTATGAAAACATGATTTGATGAGGAAGTTTAACAAAGAAGATGTTTTGATTTTTAAGAATCAATTTATGATTTCCGACGATTGCTATGTATCCGAGATTTATACTTTAAAGCAAACTGTTTAAAGTGATTTGGTTTTGAAGGTGTGGAACCTCAGTATTGAATTTATGAAATTTTAAATTACCATACATAATCATAAGCTTAGTGTTTCTCCATAAATACTCAACATCTCCGAGTAATTGATATGTGGCTAGAGTCACCTTTTCCCATTTATGAAAGTGGATTGCTCTAAATATCTTCTCCAATGCTTGAAGCCATAATCAATAGCATCGGGACCTCTTTCCCTATGAAACTGAGGTGGGTAGGGATGTCAATTTACACACATTAATGGGGATCCCCGCGGGGATTCTCTATTTAGGGCCCCAAAGATGGGGAGTTCCCCCCCACCAGGGGATAGAGATGGGGAATAAAGTTCTCCCGGAGGCACTTTGACAATGGGGATGGTGAACGTATCCCCCGCCTCGTGGAGTCCCATCCAACACTATAAATCGATAATATTGTTAATTAATATATAATTTAATATTTCTATGTAGGTTTATTTATGATTTCAAATAACTTGTTTTATAAACAAATGTAAAACACATGTGAAATGTTAGTAAAAGAGAGAGATCTAAATGACTTTTTTAATTTTTAATTTTTTTTTTTAATTTTGTGTTTATGAATCTCAAGATTAAATATTGTTAAAACAATATATTTACCATAAATGGTTATTTTATTAATTTCTTGTGGTTAGTTTTTGAATTTTTTCTATTAATATAGTTAAAAATAATAAATAGAAATTTATGTTTATAGATATCCGCAGAAACCATGGGGATCCCTGAGGACAGGGATGGGGGACGAAATCCCCTCGTGGAGGGGATCCAATATGGGGATAGGGAGTAAATTCAAGAACGTGGGTTGAGATGGGAATGTATCCCCCGTCCTCTCCCCGCTCCATTGACACCCCTAGAGGTGGGTCTTGGTGAAGAAATTATGTGAGAGTACGAGACCCAGCAAAACATATCTCTCTATCTCTCTTCTTATTATCTCTCTGTGTTTTAGCATTGGTTTGTGCAGTCACATCAACTACCATAACATTCATTGCATCAACCATTTGATATATGGAGAGATCATTTATCCTAGGGGATATAGGTGCTCGTCGGGGAAGCATATTTTTCCTACAAAACCCAATAATTATATTAGGATCCTCCTCCGATTTCCCAAGAAATATCTCATTGCATCAACTCATTATCATAATCTTAATTAGCCATTGGTTAAAACTAACTAACCAACTACTATAATCTAAAAGAATCTAGACTAATGACTTCCTAATATACTCTCCCTTTGAAGATCTACAGTCGAGATCTGATACCACAATGTAACACCCTATTTTTTGCGATGTAGTATGCCAAGAATAGTTACCACTAGTGGTTTATTGTAAAAAAAAAGTATAATCCAACTCATCATATATATATATATATATATATATATATATATTGTTAGACTCGACGACTTATCTAGAGGGGGAAGGGGGTGAACAGATCCCCAATTCAAAAAATGCCTATCAAAATGGTTACTTAAAAACTTATTTAAAAAACAATGTTGAGCAAAAGGTTTTTTGCCTAGATCAACATAGTAGTCTAAAAGAACCTAGTTATTGGAAACTCAAATATGCACAAGCTATATGGAAATAACACAATGATGAATCAATCAACATAGTAATATCTCAATGAAGCGTTTAATATCCAACACAACAGTTTCCTATTTCCAACAAAATCATATTAAAAACATAACTTGACAATTTATCGAACATGTGGTGTGCAATCAATTTTTCATAATTTTCTTTGAGCTTTGTTGATATGAAAAAGCACTTACAATCAAAACGATTATAAGATAATCAACAAAGGAATTTAAACTTTAACAATCAAAGAGAAATTCTATACAAATCGATCGATCAAGCAACACATAATGAGTGAGAGAGAGATATATATATATATATATATATATATATATATATATATATATAGAGAGAGAGAGCAACACAAATATTTGTTTAGGAAGTTCATCAATTGTCCTCTCTATGACTACATCCCTCTCCCCTAATTCCAAATTTGGAATTAGGATAATTTCTTACTTTATAAAAAGTATGATTACAAGAGAAGTGTTCAAGACCAACTCTACAAACCCTAACCATTTTATGTTGATTCGATCGCTTCTCTTCTTTTGATCTTCAACAAGACCAAGACACAATAACTTCAAATTGACTATCTTTATATTGCTTCTCTTTTGTGTACTTTATCTCTAGAGCTTTCATTCACTGTCAATTTCACTTATTGCAACAGAAGACTTCAATTTTCATATTCCATTCTCTCACTACTTCCTTTTTATTCTTTATCTCCAAGGGATCCTTTGCGTTCTTTATCTCCAAAGAGCTTAACTTGGCCACAATCCTCTTTTGAATGTCTTGCACGAAAACCCCCAAATAAATCAATGATCTTGGAAGACAAACCCGCGGTTTTTTGGATGATGACCCCTTCAAATCGCAACCCAATATTCTCGGCTACATAAGAACCTAATTGGACATTATCAATTCTCACCTAGATGACACCTCAACAAAGAATCAGCATAATGGTTTGTTATTGTGTATGCATAGGTTTGATGTTGAAGATGAAGAGCAAATGCAAAATATTTTTATGGTATCATCGAGTTGGAATGATGCATGAATGATATATTTATAGTTGAGATATTTTTAGGCAAAAAGGGGAAGTTTCATAATGAAAAATTATGAAAAAATGACCAACAAAACAATATGTGTCAACCTGAAAATTTTTTGTGTAGACACATGCAGAACAATAGCTATATGCTTTAAAAATGCAGTACATGTGTCAACGTAAAAACCGTAAGTGTCGGCGCATGTGCCTATGTTTTAAAGCAGAAATGCTGAAGGCCTTAAGATTGAAGCACATGTGTCATCACATAAATCGTATGTGTCAACACATATTGAAGCTTTTAAAAATTGCATAAATTCTTATTTTATGTGTCGACTTATAAAAATTTTAGGTTGACGCATAAACATGTTTTTTGTGCAGAAACAGATTTTTCATGATTTAGACCAGTTTTAAATGATTCCTAAGATCTCTAATGCAAGGGAGAGCCACATGACACACACACATATATATATATATATATATATACCATCCAATATACATAAATGCTAAGTTTTCCTAATTTTGACATCATGCAAAACATCTAATGGTGAAGTTGCACTCACATACTCCACCTTTCTGATGATCACAAAACTTGTGACGATGCATTCCATATAGTTATCGAAGGCTGCCTCTGACTTTGTGCTTTCCAACGTCATCTCGCATATGGTTCTTCCCTTTTGAAAACATAAAAAATAAAGAATGCAAATCGTGAGAAGTATCACATTTCAATACTAATACTAATATATCATTCAAAGAGGGTTTTTTACAAAGAAGAGCATACAATTACATATCCCCATATATATATATATATATAATATATGTAATGATGCAAAATTAATAGATAGAAATTGTAAAATATTACCAAACATGTAATGCAATTGCATAAATAATAATGAATGTGATCCCATACCAAGCTAGTCAAGTTGCTTCTATAGTGTCACGATTACATAACACAACACAATGGAACTCCAGATGACGCACAAAGATGTTCCTAGCATAGAAACAAGAACATGTCACTACTCAAACCAAAATGAAAATGTTGTCATAGAATATGACTCAACTACAACAAGAACCGTACATGCAATTAACATGCTTACATTCAACTAATGCATAGATGCAAGAAATAATAATAGAAACACATACTTGTACATACACAAACAAACTTATACAAATGTGAAAGAATTAATACATGAAGTCATTATAAGCATATACATTGAGAACACACAATAGTTATCAATCAAAGTTTTTGGAAATGAACATTCATGGTTTTCATCATTTGAGAACATAACAGGCATTCTTAACCAACTAAAACGTGTATTAAGAAAAGTCTTAATTTCAAGCAGAATTTGGAACAACAATACTTCACTCTTGATGGAATGGAAGTTGCACTCACATGATGTATAATACTCAAATAAAGTGTTAGAGAAAAAGTATATAAGTGCAAGCATCAAAATAAAGAAAATAATATTGGAGACATTAATAATCCCCAATTCCTCATGTTTTTTGAAAAACGGTTTAGTTGTAAACTTTTTGTAAAGTGTCGGTAAGTTGATTTTCACAATCAAAATACTTGAACATAACATCCCATTTTTCAACATTATCGCAAAGGTAATTCCCCATGCACGTGCTTCTTCATTGAGTTTTTTTTTTTATTTCGAGAAAGTAATCCAACTTCTCATAAGACTCATTTCAAACACTCCCTTCATAAGCTTAGATAACTCTTTAACAATTTCCATGTTAGTAGAATCAAATATGATATAATGTAAAATGTGTTATGCTTAATGTTTAAAGAAGATAAACATGTTTATGTACACATAAGTGTTTATAAAATAAAATACATAAAAATATAGTATGATGAGATTATTATAAGCATATAAATTGATAACAAGCCATGATTATCAATTAAGAATTATTATGCAAATGAGTACTCATTATATATATATATATATATATTACACCAAGTATGTCATGTAATTAGAAAAATAAACAAGTAAAAGAGAGAACTTACTAATAAAGTGAAAGTTGTATAGATACTACCGCACCATACAATAAGACGGATGATGCACTTAGACAAAGTTGAATTGATACTACCTCATTGTACAATATGACAGAGGATGCACTTGCATTTCACAAGGAACTCTCGAAATAAAGTTAAACCAAATGAAAATTATGCCACCGAGATTTTAGAAAAACACGATCATTCCACTTTTCCCTTTGATAAAGTACCCACAAGTATAACTTGTGATGAATCCAGGAAGGTCATTGATTTGATGATAATTCATTTTTATTGAACTTTCGTATTTTTTCTTTTCATGATAGTTATGTTACTCATTCTCATGTTTCACCGATTCAGGTTGATCAATTTTTTGTTTGGCGCCGTTGAGTGTCTCTCCTGAATATACACCTACATCATGAAATGAAATACCTTTTTTTGAGCATTCTCGGATACAATATCAAAAAGTAATTTATGCATATTTTACCAATAAAAAAAATTAGGTGTTGCTTTCTAGATTATATAATCCATCTTCTTGTCACATATATAATGGGATTAGATAATGTTCATATGTCTTGAGCCACCATAAGTGAGAACCCATATTCTCATCATAGATTCAAGACAATGTTCCTACAAAAACAACAATACAAGCTAGGTATTCAATCTTCATTGGATCCTTAGGGGTTAGTGAAAAAAAAATTGTATTTGGGAAACCATTAAAAAACACTTTTAGGAGCCAAAACTCCTAAATTTGATTATTTTTTTCCAATAGTGTGGCCTTTCTTGCAACCATAGTGACAATTTAAATATTCAATATCACTAGAATCATTATCAATGTGCTAACCTTTTGAGAACTTGAACGAGAGTTCCTAAGAGCATGAGATTTCATTTATTTATCCTTATTCATGAATGTCTCCTTTTTCTTCTTCTTCTCAAGCTTTTTCTCATGCTTGTCTAAACAAGTAAATTCTTGCTTATGTTCTTAAAATTTACCAAACAATGTAGTGAGATAAAGTGTTGTAAGATCATTGGCTTCCTTGATCGCGGAAACCTTCGGTTGCCAATTCCTAGTGAGACATCTCAAAACTTTTTTAGTAGAAATTACATTGAAAATATGCTTACCAAGTGCGTTCAAACAATTAATGAGATTTAATGACCTTTTCTTATCATCATTATTCCATAGTTATTCCATCTTAGGTGTGACAACGCCATTAGTATCAAACTGAGTAATAACGTCAAACATACCCTTGTCATATGAATTAACATGAATGTGCATACAAGATTTTCAATAACTATAGTTTTCTCCGAAAAGATTGAGGCTGTTTTGTAATCCCCTTTAGGTTCGTACGCCATTTTCTAATAAGAGTTTCGAAGCACGAAATTAGTCAGAGCTCTGATACCACTTGTTAGACTACGAAAACTTATCTAGAGATGGAGCGTATGAATAGATACTCAATTTAAAAAATACCTATCAAAATGGTTACTTAAAAATTTATTTGAAAAACAATGTTGAGTGAAAGGTTTTTGGCCTAGACTAATATAATAGTCTAAACGAACTTAGTTATTAGAAACTCAGATATACACAAGCCATATGGAATTAACATGATGATAAAATCAATCAAAATAGTAATATATCGATTAACCGTTTAATATCCAACACAATAATTTCCAATGAAATCATATTAAAAACACAAATTGACAATTTATCGAACATGTGGCGAGCAATCAATTTTTCAGAATTTTTTTATAGTTTTGTTTATATGAAAAAGAACGTACAATCAAAGTGATTATAAGCTAATCAACAAAACAATTTAAACTTTAACAATCAAAGAGAAATTATATACGAATCGATCAATCAAACAACACATTCAACAAATTGCATATAGAAAGTAAATGAGAGTAATATATATATATATATATATATATATATATATATATATATATATATATATATATATATAGAGAGAGAGAGAGAGAGAGAGATACACTAGGATTTGTTTAGGAAGTTCACTAATCGTCCTTGTTATGACTACGTCTTCCCCCAATTTCAAATTTAGAATTAGGATAATTTCTTACTTTGCAAAAAGTATGATTACAAGAGAAGTGTTCAAGAGAAACTCTACAAACCCTAATTGTTTGATGTTGATTCAACCACTTCTCATCTTTTGATCTTCAACAAAACCAAGACACAATAGCTACAAATTGAATATCTAGTTGTTGCTACTCTTTTGCGTACTTTATCTCCAAATTTTTCAGGCATCGTCAGTTTCACTTATTGCAACACAAGACTTCAATTTTGATATGACTTTCTCTCGCTACTTCCTTTGCATTCTTTATCTCCAAAGGATTCTTCCCGTTCTTTATCTTCAAAGGGATTCACTTGGCCGCAATCCTCTTTTAACTGTCTTGCATGAAAATCCCCAAATCAATCAATGATCTTGGAGGACAAACTCACATTTTTTCGGATGAAGATCTCTACAAATCTCAACCCAATATTCTCTGCTACACAAGAACCTAATATGACGTTATCAATTATCGCCTAGATGACACCCCAACAAAGAATTGTTACAATGGTTTGTCAGTGTGTATGCATAGGTTAAAGGTTGAAGATGAAGAACAAATGTAGGATATTTTTATGGTATCATCGAGTTGGAATGATGCATGAATGATATATTATTAGTTGGGATCATTTTAGGCAAAAGAGGGAAGTTTCAGAAAGAAAACATTATGAAAAAACAACCCACAAAACAATATGTGTCGACCTGAAAAATTTATGCGTCAACACACACAAAACAATAACTACATGCTTTAAAAATGCAATACATATGTCAACGTTAAAATCTTATTTGTCAGCGCATATACTTGTGTTTTAAAGCAGAAATGCTGAAGGCTTTAATATTGAAGCACATGTATCGGCGCATAAACCGTATGTGTCGATACATACTGAAGCTTTTAAAAAATTGCATAAATTCTTATTTTATGTGCTGACACAGAAATTTCAGATCGACACATAAACATGTTTTTTTTTTTTTTGCAAAACCTGATTTTTTTCATGATTGAGATCAATTTTAAACTTGTTTCAAATGATTTCTAAGACCTCTAATGCAAAGGAGTGCCACATGAGATAGGGATACAGTCCAGTATACAAAAATGCTAAATTTTCACTACTTTTAACATCACACAAAATATCTAATAGTGAAGTTGTACTAATATATCATTTCTGTTAAGTCAGTTTAGATAATAATTGGCCAAAAATATTAAATTCAGGAGCGCATGTTGGAACTCACAATACTTTATTTATTCATATCTAAAGGATGAATCCACCCATCAAATTACTTTAAAAAGTAAAAACAAAAATATAAAATATAAAAATAAGATCATAAATATCATGGTATACCACTAATAAATAATAGTCCTTAGCATGAAAATTTTCAGCACCAATGATTTAGTTATCTTAACTAATGCGGAAGGCATTTCTCACAAATCTACGACTACAACTAGCATAGTCTTAGTCTACCTACTTTACAGGTAATCGGCCAAACCATTCATAATTCATTTACAGTTTTATTTTGAAAACGAATAAATATAAATGAAAACAAATAATACTAGTGATTATTATTGTAACAACTTGACCAAGTGGTGCTTTATTCTGAACCAATCATTTTAACAACAAGAAGTCCATACACCTTAACAAACCAAAACCTTTGCTCGTTTTTTTCTCTTCTCTCAAACACGAACCAAACATTGTTACGCCGTAATCTCCACCATTATTCTCACCCTTTCCAATCTTCTTTGGACACATAAAGAAATTTATTGATCCAATTTCCCTCCGCTTCTCATTCCTATCCAAACAGAGAAAAATAAAATAAATCTATAATGAATTATTAAGAAATTTTTTCCTATAGTCTCTAAAGCACGAACACTCATAAATGATCTTGGCTAAGTAAAATGTATGAAGTAACACTCTATATTTTTCAATTATTAAATAATTTAAATTTTAGTTATTTATTTAATTAAAATTAAAATTATTAAAATTATTGAGATTTTTGGAAAATAAATAAAGATAAGAGAAATTGGGATTTGTGGTGTGGTTAGTAGAGGAGAGGGTGTATTAATTAAAAGCCTTTAATTATTTTATAATTATTATTATTATTATTATTATTATTATTATTATTATTATTATTATTATTTATTATAATAGAGGAATAGAAAAGAAAAAGAGAAAAGGAATTGGAGAAAAGAGATCGTACGTGAGAAGAGAAGAGGTAAGGAGGAAGAAAATCTAAAGCTTGAGGAGCTCAAGATATTGGCTAAGGTAAGGGGTGATTACTCTAATTATATTGTATTATAGATTTTGGGAATGATAGAATAGAGTAAGAGATTAGGAATCCCAATTTAGGATTTTCTAGGTTATGAGTTTTGACTCTAAAATGCCAAATTGTGTGAAATTGAGTCAATTACATGTTATAGGGCTGTTGAGTGTTGTTGAATAATGTTGTTATGCACTATGATGTTGTTTTATGGATGATTTTGGTGTTGATTTGTGATTTGGTTCGTATTGGATTGATTGAATTGAATGAAAAAATAAAGAATGCTGTCAAAATTAAGTTTTTCTGCTACAAATATCGTAGAAATCGGTTACCCTTTGGGAGGAATCAGATTTCTCATATAAATTCTAGCAAGGTGGTTTCCATGAGTCTTGGGAACCGGTTACCCTATGGGGTGGAACTGGGTTCCTAGTACATTTTTCAGAAGATATTTTTCCTGAGTCGTGGGAACCGGTTATTCCCTAGGAGGAACCGGGTTCCTAGTATATTTTCTAGAAAAACAATTTTTATAAAACGTGGGAACCGGTTACCCTATAAGAGAACCCGGGTTCCCCATACATTTTCCAACAGCGTGTTTTCACATGATTGTGAGAATCGATTACTCCCCTGGAGGAACCGGTTACCAGTGATACTTTTTGAAAAATATTAAACTTTGAAAGTTCATAACTTTTAAACCGTAAGTCCTTTTTAATCGCCGTTTTGGACATTATTCTTTAAATTAAATGTTCTATTTTATGAAATAAAGAAAATAATATTAACTTGGTTTTATTTTGGAAAGTAGTGATTTCTGACCTTGTGGTTATTTGTACCTCGTGTACTGGGTGGACAGGAAACAATATGATGTTGTGTTATGTATTGTGTGCATATTGATGGTTGTACGCTTGTTTTGGTGATGATGTTGCAGTAATTGCTTGTGCATGTTTATGCTGTTTGATGATGTTCATGATAAATGATGGTTATTATGTTTTGGATTGATGATGATTTATGATGTATGATGTTATCATAACCTGTGTTGAATGTTGCATGCTTGTTGTTGTGCATGCATATATACATTTGGTGGCAGCTAATTCCCACTGTGTGGAATTAGTGAGTTGGCCAATAAGCATTGCCGAGTTGGAATGGGCGGTGAGGCATATCTGTGTCCGAGTTGGAATAGAGCAGATGTTCATATTGGGTCCGAGTTGGAATAAAACAATATGGTGAATTTAGTTCACTTTTGGTACCACATGCATAGAGTCTTGCATTGTATTTGTATGAATTATAACATGCTAGGATGAATTCCAGTGTTATAATCTGGTTGTTGTGTGTCAAGTATATTTATAACTTGTGTTGTTGAATGGATGAATAAATTTGATTATGCTGAATAGGGTGGAATAATAGCTTATGAAATTCTATTGTTTTGTGAATTTATAATGCATTTTAATTATGATGTACTCTCACCCTTACTTTGATGATTTCAGATTGAAGGTTTAGCGGCTTAGGAGTTGGTGAGGATGACTCGTAGAGCTATGCATTTTTATTGTATCGCGTGTCAGTGTCATGCTCTGATTCTAACACTGGGGAACACTTGTCTAGAGTTATTATTAAACTCGGTTTTTATTTGATCTTTTAGTTGGATAAATGTTTTGGTGATTCAAGACATTGACCTTTGATGATTTTATTTAGGATTTTAAATTATCCAAGTTTGATGTTATTCCGTTGTGTTAAACATGTATTTCTTTTTAAATGGAATTGTGCTTCCCATGAAAACATGACATTGTATAAGAGTTTTATGTTTTTAATTAATTGTGACGCCCTTTAATGCATGTTAACTCTGAATTAATTATATTAATTGCGGGGGTATATAGAAGGGTGTTACAATAGTGGTATTAGAGCATAGTCGGTCGTTGTGACCAGTGTCTTAGTGTTGTTATCCCTTTGTATTCAACTAGTGCAAGATAACACTGTCGATACTTGTGTTCTAATGAGAATTGTTTTGTAAATTCTCAGAACAATGGATGGAAGAGGTAATGGAAGAGATGACGTTGCGATTGCTGAGGCTTTGGGGATGCTTACTGGTGTGCTCTGAGGAAATATGCAAGGAGCGGGTATTGGTACTGACAGGAAGCTGGGAAACTTTCAGAGGAACAATCCTCCGTTGTTCAAAGGCACGCATGAACCTGAAGGCGCTCAGAAGTGGTTGAAGGATATTGAAAGGATCTTTCGAGTGATTGATTATGTTAGGGATCTGAAAGTGAGATATGATACTTATATGCTGGAAAAAGAGGCTAACGACTGGTGGGTTGCTACCAGGACTGAGATGGAACAAGATGGCGTTATGCTGACTTGGGCTGAGTTTAGAAGGATTTTTCTGAGGAGGTATTTTCCTGAAGACATTCGGGGAAGGAAATAGATCAAATTTTTGGATCTCAACTAGGGCAACATAACTGTAAGTGAGTATGCTTCTAAGTTCACTTAGTTGGCTATGTATTATGCTCACTATAACAATGATGAAGATGGAGAATTCTCTAAGTGTATCAAGTTTGAAAACGGTCTCCGTAATGAGATTAAGCAAGGTATCAGGTATCAGCGTATTCGTAGGTTTTTTGATTTGGTGGATTGTAGTAGGATTCTGGAAGAGGATCTTGCTAATACTAGGTCGAACTCTTGTGGGTTTGCTGACAAGAAGGCAAAGAAACAAATGGATCGTGGAAAACCATATGATAGAAATAACTAGAAGTACGGTGGGTGGAAAAGGCCTAGTGGGGGAGATTCTAATGCTCCTATTAGGTGCTATAAATGTGGTGAGTTTGGGCATCGAGCTCAGGAATGCAAGAGTACTGAGAAAAAGTGTTATAATTGTGGGAAGCCTGGGCATGTGGCTAATGAATGTAGAGCAAGGAAAGTGACTTTTTACAACCATGGAGAAGAAGGTCATACTCGTCCGTAGTGCACTAAGACGAAGAAGGAGCAGTCTGGTGGGAAAGTGTTTGCGTTAGCTGGGCAAGAGACTAAGCTTGATGATCGATTGATTAAAGGTACGTGTTTTGTTAATGGCACACCTCTTATTGAGATTATTGATACTGGAGAGACTCATTCGTTCATTGCTTTGGATTGTGCTAAAAGATTAAATTTAGAAATATCTAATATGAAAGGAAGTATGGTTATTGATACTCCTGCGTCGGGTTTAGTGACTACTTCGTTCGTGTGTAGGAATTGTCCTATTATAATTTTTGGTAGAGGTTTTGGTATGAATTTAGCATGCCTACCGTTAGAACAACTTGATATTATCCTTGGGATGAACTGGTTGGAATTCAACCAGGTTCATATCAATTGTTTTGCGAAGATGGTTAGTTTTCCTAAAGTTGTTAGTGTCAAAGATTTGACTATGTCCGTTAAGCAGATGAATGTAGCTGTTAATGACGGTGCAGTAGTGTTTATGTTGTGTTCTTCGATGGAAGTGAAGGGAAAGTCTAAGAGTAATGAGTTACCCGTTGTGAATGAATTTCCAGAAGTTTTTCTGAAAGACATTAGCGAGTTTCCACCTGAGAGAGAAATGGAATTTTCTATAGATTTGATTCTTGGAACTAGTCCAGTGTCGATGGTGCCTTATCGCATGTCGGCATCCGAGTTGGATGAATTGAAGAAGAAATTAGAGGATTTGCTTGAGAAGAAGTTTATTCGTCTGGGAGTTTCACTGTGGGGTGCTCCTGTGTTGTTGGTTAAGAAGAAAGAAGGATCGATGAGACTGTGTGTTGATTACAGGCATTTGAATAAAGTTACGATCAAGAATCGATATCTATTTCCGAGGATTGATGATTTGATGGATCAACTGGTTGGATCTTGTGTATTCAGTAAGATTGATCTGAGGTCTGGATATCATCAGGTTCGTGTAAAAGCGGAAGATATTCAGAAGACTGCATTTAGAACGAGGTATGGACATTATGAGTATTCTATTATGTCGTTTGGAGTTACTAATGCATCTGGTGTTTTATGGAGTATATGAATAGGATATTTCATCTGTATCTTGATAATTTTGTGGTGGTTTTTATTGATGACATTCTGATCTACTCAAGGAGTGATGAAGAGCATGCAGAACATCTCAAGATTGTGTTGGAGTTGTTGAAAGACAAGAAGCTTTATGCGAAGTTGTCTAAGTGTGAATTCTGGTTGAGTGAAGTAAGCTTTCTTGGTCATGTGATTTCCAAGAATGGAATTGTTGTTGACCCTATGAAGGTAGAAGAGGCATCTCAGTGCGAATCGCCGAAGAATGCTTCTGAAATCCGTAGTTTTCTTGGTCTTGCAGGTTACTATAGAAAGTTTATTGAAGGATTTTCGAAGTTAGCTTTGCCATTGACTATGTTGACGAGAAAAGGGAAAGTGTTTGTATAAGATTCTTAATGTGAGGAAGGTTTTCAAGAGTTGAAAAGGAGGTTGACTAGTACTCCGATCTTAATTTTGCCGAATCCGGCGGAATCTTTTATTGTGTACTGTGATGCTTCAGTGTTGGATTTAGGTGGTGTTTTGATGTAGGATAAGCAGGTAGTAGCTTATGCTTCAAGGAATTTGAAGATTCATGAGAGGAACTATCTGACTCATGATTTGGAGTTGGCGGCTATAGTATTTGTTTTGAAATTGTGGAGGCAGTATTTGTATGGTTCTCGATTTGAGGTATTTAGTGATCGTAAGAGTCTGAAATATCTCTTTGGTCAGAAAATACTCAATATGAGGCAGAGAAGGTGGTTAGAATTTCTGAAGGATTATGATTTTTTTTTGAATTACCATCCTGGTAAGGTAAACGTGGTTGCAGATGCGTTGAGTAGAAAGTCTTTGCATATGTCTATGCTCATGGTGCGTGAATTGGATTTGGTTGAACAGTTCAGAGACTTGAGTCTAGTATGTGAGGACACTCCTAATAGTGTTAAGTTAGGTATGTTGAAGTTGACTAGTGGCATTCTTGATGAGATTCGAATCGGACATAAATTTGATGTTGGTTTAGTGGATAGATTGACGTTGATCAACCAAGGTCAAGGAAGTGAATTCCGAATTGACGAGAATGGTATTATGAGGTTTGGTGATAGATTTTATGTTCCCGATATTCTTGAACTTAAGAAGAGTATTCTGGAGGAAGGACATTGTAGTGGATTGAGTATTCATCCTAGTGCTACAAAGATGTATCATGATTTGAAGACGTTGTTTTGGAGGCCTGGAATGAAGAAGGAAATTGATGAGTTTTTTTATGATTATTTGATTTGTCAGAAGTCAAAAATCGAACATCAGAAACCGTCGGGATTGATAGAACCATTGTATGTTTCGGATTGGAAATGGGATGGCATTTCTATGGACTTTGTGTCTGATCTGCAGAGGATAGCTAAGAATTGTGATGCTATTTGGGTTATTGTGGACCGGTTGATGAAGTCTGCTCATTTTATACCGATGAGAATGGATTATCCGATGAAGAAGTTGGCTCAGTTGTATGTCGAGAGGATCGTGAGTTTGCACGGTATTCCTGCTAGTATTGTGTCGGATAGAGATCCGAGGTTTACGTCTAAGTTTTGGACAGGATTGCAAAAAGCCTTGGGTACTAAGTTGAGGTTTAGTTCTGCTTATCATCCGTAGGCAGATGGTCAGACGGAGAGGACGATTCAGTCGTTAGAGGACTTGTTGTGGGCTTGTGTATTAGAGAAAGGTGGAGCTTGGGATAGTTACTTACATTTGATTGAGTTTACCTACAACAATAGTTTTCATTCAAGTATTAGTATGGCTCCGTTTGAGGCATTGTATGGTAGGAGGTGTAGAAAGTTGTTGTGTTGGTATGAATCTGGAGAAAGTGCTGTGATTCGGCCAAAGACTTTCCAACAGACTTCAGAGAAGATTAAGATGATTCAGGAGAAGATGAGAGCTTCCCAGAGTCGTTAGAAGAGTTATCATGATAAGATAAGGAAGAATCTCGATTTTAGTGAAGGAGATCATGTGTTTATGCGAGTTACTCCTATGACTAGTATTGGTCGAGCTTTGAAGTCGAAAAAGTTAACTCTGCGTTTTATTGGTCCGTTCCAAATTATGGAGAAGGTTGGGAAGGTTGTAATGCCCTGTTTTTATTAATATTATATTATATTAATATTTTCGAGTTACCGATTAATATTTATTTCGCGACGAGAATAAATATATTAATCGATATATATGATAATATATTTGGCAACGTTTCGATTCGGTCCGGTAAAATATAATTCGGATCCGATATTTAATTCCCCGGAATTATTTGAATGAATGGAATTAATAATATTGGTAGATATTATTAGTGTGTTGATTTATAAGAATAGATGGGGGTGTGAGGATTAATTGATGAGAATTGGGTTTCACCCTTGTTGCTAGTAAGGAACACATTACAAACCATTTCTCCTCATTTTCCTTCCATTCAAAAAACAAAACCAAACAAGGGAACTTGGAAGCTAGTATTTATAAGAACCATTTCCCTTCCTTTTCTTTCCATCTTTTCCTGACATAAAACCAAACTTGGTCTTAGAGAGAAGAAGAGAGGGTTTTGGAAAGAAGAAGAAGAAGAAGGAGAGCAAGAGAGGAAGCTTGGGGTTGAGCTTTATAGAATCATCATGGATCATCCAAGCTAGAGGTAAGCAGTTTGATTCTCCATCTCATATTGTTAGGTTTTGTTAGATATATTTTGGATTTGGGAGTGAAATTAATAATGAGATTATAGGGTTGGTTGGTTGTTGAATGAAATAGATTAGGAGAGTTGGAATAGGAGTATGAATTATGGGTTTGGATGATCATTAGAACGAATCGAACCGTTAGGAATCTCGTTCGGGATTGAAAAAGATGAAGTTTTCACGTAGGTCCATCAACATGGGCCATGTTGATTAACACGGTCGTGTTTCCCTCTTGTAGAGAAATTATGGTTATGCAGGCCAATCAACACGGGCCGTGTTGATGCACACGGGCGCCCGTGTTGATTCTCTGTCTTGGGCTGTTTTTGCACGTTCTGGTGGCTTTTCAACACGGGCCGTGTTGATGCACACGGGGGCCCATGTTGATGCATCTGTAACCTTAAAAATTCTGATTTTTCGCGTTTCCTTTGGAACCCGATTGTATTCCGAGTTTCCGATTTCGGTAAATTCGACGACGTAGCAAGTTGCTTCGAATTCAACGAAAATTGACGTGCTAGCTAAGTTTGACGTGTAGAGCTTAGTGGTGAGGTTAGTTTTTAGAAGTTGCGAGTTTTTACGAGATGACCCGAAATAGGCTTAATGACGGTTTAATTAAATCAGATTTCGTTTTAGTGGATTTAGGACACGTATGGACAATCCGATTGCGATGTTGACGATTAGGAGTAATGTCGGTTATTAGGGATGGCTTCTGCGGCGATGATAGGTGTTTGACTATTTTTCCGTATGTAGAATTTAGTGAACAAATCGATAATGAGGTGGGGTGATTAAATATAATCTTTGCGACGACGTATTAGTTAGTGAATACTTGTTGATTATGCGATGCAAAGTTATATGTCTCTGTACATGATAATGTGATGATTATATTGATGTTATTAATAGATGCTTCCAATTTGTGAATGCATGATTTTGACGATGATGAATTATATGTGACGTTTTGCATAATGCAATTATAATGCGATGATATATTTATCTTGATTTGGATAAATTGTGGCGATGTGGGCTTTATGCCAGTTTTGATAAGCGACGATGATGTTTTTATGTTGTGTTGTTTATTGTCGAGTCACATACATTGCATTGGCGACGATAGGCTTTTATGCCAAGCGACGAGGCTTATAGGTGCAGATGTTAGCGACGAGGAGATTAGAATTGTTGAAGATAGTTCAAGTTGGGTACGATCTATAAAGAGAGTTCGTCTGTTGTTGAGTTTAGTAAGTTGATATTGAGGATAACCCAAGAATATCTGATTTGGGATTTATTTTTTTGAAGAATGTTGCATGTTTATTTTGAGACGCTTGTTGAGTCTAAGCACAGAAGGTTATTATGGATTTCGTTGGATACTAATAGTCGTGGTGGATTATTAGATTGCAACTAAGATAAGTCTTGACGGTAAAGAATTTGGCAATGGTTTGGTAACTACAAGCACCTTGAGATGATTGATGTTGTATAAGGGAAAAATGTTCTATTGTGACTAAAGTCAGTCGCGACGGTGTTCATGAATGAATTCCATAGAAATTGATGTTATGGCTCTAAGTCTGACCTATGTTGTAAGTCAGGTGTATGAGACGACGTTGATGGGTTGAGTTCTTGAGAGAGTGTTTTGGTTTGAATTACCACTTTGGAAGATTGAAAGTTGTGAAAGGTGCTTCGAAGAAGAAGCCTGTGTATTGATCGTTGTGACGATGCGAGGATGGTGATTACTTAATTCAACTTTGGGAATTGAATTGTTATGAGGGAAGACTTCGTTGAAGTCAAGTGTATACGTCGAAGTTTCACAAGTGAAATATTTGGACAGTATCTGAAAAGGTCAAACTATGTCGTGTATTTTAGAGGATCAATGGACGTTGATCAATCGAGAATGAAGAGTGATTCTTCGAGTTGATGAAGCTGATGTTGCGAGGTGTCTTGATGGGTGTACGCTTTGAACGTATCCATTCTGGGTAATTGTGAAGTTGAGGATTTAACCAAGTTGTTTTATAGTTGGCATCTTATGCATTAAGGTGACGCAACATGGTTTAGATATCGAGCATTGAATTGATTAACGAGTAAGCGAGGTTGTTGGATTTGGGCTAGTGAGTTATAGTCGCAAGTCGTCTGTGTACGCCTTAGAATGAATGGTGTATCGCAGTTCTGTTACGTTTAAGTAACTTGTTTTGTTCAAGGGTTGTATGTTGGTAATCTACAAGGATGATGTGACCTTGTGATTTTCTAGAATGAGAACGATAGCTGCAAGTGTAATTCTTGAGTTCGTACTTAGGCGTGAATGAAGGCATCTTTTCGTGTTTGTGTACCACGCGTGGTTCTATCCTATTCTGATTGTTTCAGTTTTGGTTTGTATAACCATTTTGTTGTTTTCGATTTAGCGATGGTGTCGGTGTTGTGTTGTAGGAATTTATGTTCCTATCTTTGGTGACTCGTTTCCGAGGCGTCGGTTCGAGTGTGTGACTAATTTTATAGTTAAGACGTTAGGATAGTATCGATCTTGTTTGTTTGGTTCTCGAGTGAATCGGTGTGTCTGCGACGTGTTTAGTTGTTGGGTGTTAGTTGGTTGTCGAATGCATTGTATGGGCTTTGCATCTCGGCATGGTTGTTCGTGTTTGGATGTTGTGGTTAGGAAGATACCCTTGTTTTTGATGTCGTTTGTGTATTGTTTAATTGACGCGAGGATTGAGTGGACGAATGCGTAGGCATGTCCCGATTTGTTCGTTTTGGTTGAAATTTCGAGGACGAAAAGTTTATAAGTGGGTGAGAGTTGTAACGCCGTGTTTTTATTAATATTATATTATATTAATATTTTCAAGTTACCGATTGATATTTATTCGCGACGAGAATAAATATATTAATTGATATATATGATAATATATTTGGCGACGTTTCGATTCGGTCCGGTAAAATATTATTCGGATCCGATATTTAATTCCTCGGAATTATTTGAATGAATGGAATTAATAATATTGGTAGATATTATTAGTGTTTTGATTTATAAGAATAGATGGGGGTGTGAGGATTAATTGATGAGAATTGGGTTTCACCCTTGTTGCTAGTAAGGAACACATTAGAAACCATTTCTCCTCATTTTCCTTCCATTCAAAAAACAAAACCAAACAAGGGAACTTGGAAGCTAGTATTTATAAGAACCATTTGTCATACCCCAAAATTTGCCCTCCATCTACTCAAGAGATTTCATACATCCATACTCAAGGATTCCTCAAGAGTTGATCAGACAAACTCTCTCCTAGACAATCAACCCAAACTAGGGTTTGGTATCTCTCAAGCCAAGATGGATTTCCAACATCTCCAATGGTCTTCATGCCTCCTCATATGCTTCAAAGATTCTCCATGACAATTTTCAAGCCTCACAAGTCAAGTTTCCTCAGACAATTGCTCAAATGGATGAAAATCGAGTGTATTGGACAAAAAGTCAACTGTGGTCAACATACAGTCAAAACTTCTGATTTTTGGTCAACATCCTCATTTTGAAGTTACATTCATCATTTGATCAAGGGTTGATCATGATTCATCAAGAAAACTCAAGATTTGCCCAAAAGTCAAACTTTCTAAATTAGGGTTTCTAGATGAAAAGTCAATGAACTTTGATGATCATAACTTTCTCATACTTTCTCGTAAATTTTTCCACCACCTCTTGTTTTGAAGGAAATTCAATTCTCTACAACTTCATGTCTCACAAGAATGTCCAAAAATGCTTCATTTGAGAGGTATAGCTCAAAACATTACAGTCATTTTCAAAGTCAACAAAAGTCAACTTTTGTTTTGAATATATTTTGAGCATGGTAACTCCAATTGAGATGAGACCAAAGACATTGGTTAGAGGACTCTTAGAGCTTCCAAAAGTCCAAGAACTCTCAAAATGTGGAAAATTGAGCAAGTTGCACCATTCACAAGTTGGGCAATTTTGAAAGAATGCACAAAGAGAGATACTTCAAAAATCAAATCTTTTGCAAATGGGCCTATCTTTTCTTCATCCTAACTTGTTCCTCAAGCAATTAGGAATATCCAAGCCCAATGCCACGAATTTTTGGTTTATTTTTCTATTTAATTTGGAATTTATTCATTTAAATACAAATTAAATTCAAAAATAAAGTATAAAATCAAAATTAATTGAAAGATTGATTTTTATTCTTTCCTTGATGTCCAATTAACTCACAAATGCTAGCCAAATCAGAATTGAAGCAAAAAAGGCAAGATTGGATTGAAATTGATCAAATTTGAAAATTTGATTTTCATGAAAAAATCAAATTTGATTATCATTGATTATTGATCAAATCTTTCCAAATTCAATCTCAAATCCTTCCAGTATATATACACAATGCATATCAATCAAGAGAGGACAGAAGAATTGCTCAGAAACCCTATTTCCAAAGTCAAAAAAATCGTGGCAAGCAAGCAAGTGGCAGCCCTAGCTCCAGCTTGATTCAATCGATTTTGAGTATCCAAATACATTCCTTGACATCTCCTGAAGCTTTCCAGACCCTTACCTCATTCAAAAACATCAAGAATCAAGCAATCCGGTTTGGTTTGTTCTTATATTTTTCAAAATCGAATTCTGTTTATCATGCATTTTTAACATGTTTTGATGTTTGATTTGTGTTTAGTTTGAAGTTTGCAAGCTATCTGGACAATCGAATTGCATTCTTGTGGCCTAAATCGAAATCTGCCATGTTTAGGGTTTCCTGGTTCGAATTAGGACTTCCTTAAAACGGAAAAATTGGACAAAACAATCACCACCATCGCGTTTAGAATGAAATTTCAATCGAACCATGCTTTTAGATTTCATTTATATTCGTGTTGGCTTTTGATGTTTGGGGGCCTTAGCGTCGAGTTTGACGAACTTCCCGTAAATTCAAACGAAGAAGATGATGTTCTTGGCGTGAATTTGAATTCTGAAGCGCTTCGTTAAAAGCAATTGCTTTCTCAAACACGGACGCTCTAGCTCGATTGGTTAAGGCGTGGGATGATGGAGATTCTCTCAAAGGGGGTTCGATCCATCCAGGGACCATCATCTTTTCTCCTTTTTACAAACTTCAATTTTTTCCAATATTTTCATATTTTTCTTTAATTTCTAATATTTTCATTATATTTTATTTCTTTTCATAATTTTTATTCTGCATTAAAAAATTACCAAAATATTTTTTTCTTTTTACATTATTTTCATAAAAACCTTTATTTAATTTAATAAATTAAAAAATATAATTTTTGCATGCATATTTATTTTATTTTTATTTTAGCATTTAAACCATTATTAATTGCATTTTTATTATTAAATCTTTTCCAAAAAATCCCAAAAAATTATTATAGCTTATTTACCTTATTTCCAGCATGCATAAATTTTCTCATATTAAAAATTGCATTTTTTCTAACATTTTCTCTTATTTCAATTTCATCATATTTCCGATTTTCTTATTCTTTCAAGTTGATCCGAATTTATTCTTCCGTTTTTATTTTACTTTTCAATAATGTAATTGCTCATGGGTTGTAATAGTTTAATTTAGGACTTTTACTTTCCGCACTCCTAATTATGTATCTGCCCCAAAGCCATGTAATAGCGTAGGTTTATTTTCCGCATCTTTACATTCCGCATTTTACTTTCCGCACCCTTATCAATTGCTAGTAATTAGGCGTGTATGGCAAGATAATAATTGGACATAGTTCACACTAATATTCAAGATAAAATATCTGAATTTGACACACTTCTTTCACACACGCACCCCTTAGGGTAATTCTCTCTCGATGCCTTTCGATTTCAAAATGGTCATGTCCCTCGAACGTAGAGGTATTCTAGCACCGTTGCCTTCCAAACAAATCATCATAGTCCCTTCGATACAAAGATCATAAGACCCACGATGTCGCCTCGTAATACATGATCTTGACCCTCGATTGTCGCCTACGAAAAGTGATGACAGTCCCTTCGAATGTGCTAGGATACTTCCTACAAGTTGCCTTCTATGATCATCCGATGTCCCTCCGAATGTCCCGATTACATCCAACGAATGGAGCTACCTACTAACTAATGGTATGGCTAGCGCTATTCTAAAGGAATGTAGAAGTACAACAAAACGACCAATTCTGAGTGGGTAAATAAGTCTCTTAGTTGCTTGCTCTACCAAATGCTTTTCACACCACACACTCTTTTTCAAAGTTCAATTTCTTTTCAAACAAACATTTCGAACACTTTGTATACACTCCTACATGAGTCATTACAAAGTCAAAGCGAAATGCCTTTTCAAAACATTTTGTCAAACACACATAAAGCAATTTTAAAAAGTGATCTAGAGCAACTAAGAGCCCGTAGATAACTACGGATGGAAAGGGTGCTAATACCTTCCTTTTCATAACCATTCTCCGAACTCGTAATCTAACGAAGGTCTTTTTCTTTTACCTTCCCTTAATTGGATAAAATAAAAGTCGGTGGCGACTCTTGCTATCCGCACATTTGGATACAAAATCCTACAAAGTCGTTCACGTATCACGGGGCGACTACTGGGAACACACCTAAAAGAGAGAATTGCCTTAGGATTTCTAGATAACTTTTATCTTTCTTTGACTTGCTTGCTTTATCTTTAAGGGTTGCTTGGGTATTATATTTGTGGGGGATCCTACACCCGGATCTGGGTTTCCTTTTAGGTAAGTAGCATTAGATCATCGCGACCGTTAGACGTATAACTACGCGGTCAACATGATGGCTACGTTAGCGTGACACTTTGGTTGCCCCGATACTCTTCATTCCCAAGTTGAAGAAAGTATTTGGCTTCGTGGTGTCATCAGCGCTAACTAAACTTTTAGAACCTTAATTGACCCATCTTGGCCATTAGAAAGTAGTGAGATGGCGGCTTTGGTATAGACCGAGGTTGGTTGATACTCGATGCTACGCTCATTGAGATCCGACTTTTGGGACATTTTCGATCGACCACTTGGCGTCGATTGAAATAAGCGCCTACGAGAAAGATCGTGATATGAGATTCCTAGAACCCTTACTATTATAGGATGAATGAACCAACTCAAACTTTTGGTGGGGTAATCACCTATACCTCATGCAAGCCTTAAACATAGGCTCATTGTGTGAATTGTTTGTGTGTGCTAAACATGACATCATGACATCATCCGCATTGCATATCATTTCTAACTATTTCAAGGACCTAGGGATTTATCTTTGCTCTGTTTTGTAGGGATTATGGCTTCTAGAAAGACTATCCGAATCAACTTCATGGGTATCCTTCTCACTCAAAGAATTGGTTTGAAATTCCGACCATGCTCGGTTCATCAAAAGACATGGTTATCTACTTGATTTGGTTATCTCTTTGAAGAAGATATGATGCATGTCCTATTCCAGTTCTTTGATCCGAAACACCATTGCTTTACATTTCCAGATTATCAATTGGTTCCTACCTTAGAAGAGTTCTCTAAGCTACTTGGGGTACCTATTCTTGATCAAATGCCATTCACCGGTTTAGAAAAGGTCCCTAAGTTCGAAGACATTGCATCCGCTTTACATCTTAAGCGCTCAGACATTGAAGCCAATTGGGAAACTAGAAGTGGAGTTAAGGGTTTACTTTCCAAGTTCTTAATCAAGAAAGCCCGAGAATTCCTCAAAGTTATGAGTTTCCATGCATTTTAGAACATTGTGGCCTTGCTAATTTATGGTTTGGTTCTATTCCCTAACTCGGATCAATTCATAGATGTCAACGCCATCAAGTTATTTCTTACCCGCAATCCAGTGCCTACCTTACTTGGAGACATCCTGCATTCTCTCCACACTCGTACTACTAAGCGACAAGGAACTCTCATGTGTTGTGTCCCGTTACTTTCAAGGTGGTTTATTTCGCACCTTCCTCCATCAGTTTTGAAGAATGAACAAAGGTTGAGATGGTCTCAAAGATTGATGTCACTCTCTCATTCCCACATCCGTTCGAATCTTTTCTCTCAAAAGGATTTCACATTCATTGAGCGTTGTGGAGAGTTCCCTAATGTACCACTCCTTGGTATAAGGAGGTATTACTTACAACCTTCTCTAGCTCTCGTCGGTTTGGTTTTGCTCAAGAGATGGTCCACATGATATGCTTCTCCAAGATGTTGTGTTCGACTACAATCACGATCTCGATTAACGAAGGTTTATACGCTGGGGCATGGTAAAGAAGACCGATACCAAGACTTTGGGGCACCGAACTCCATTCCTTGGGAACCTTACCTCAAATGGGTGCGAGCTCGAGCTCAAAACCTCATGATGCCATTCACTGCTCTACCAGAATTATGGAACTGTTGCTATAGGTGGCGTACCTATCTTGTTCTCCATCCCGACATGCCTACCGATTTTGAAGACTTGAAGAGATCCGGATTCACTTAAAGAAGAAAGGGATACCTTTGAAGCTGCTATGCAAGTGAGAAGAAGGTTCTAGAATTGACCAAGCTACTTCACGAGGAGCGAAACATCAACGCTTACATCGGCACCAAGAGGAAGCGCCCATGGGAGACTTAGAGCTTTAGGATGCTTTCTTTTATTGTTTTGAACTATCTCTTGTACTTAAAAA
The DNA here is from genome assembly GCA_021764765.1 of Vicia sativa. Lineage (NCBI taxonomy): Eukaryota > Viridiplantae > Streptophyta > Magnoliopsida > Fabales > Fabaceae > Vicia > Vicia sativa. The sequence continues at coordinate 168,127,324 of CM038793.1, read as the reverse complement.
GAAAAAGAATAATAATGAGAAGTAATAATAAATGTTTGTTCATTGCTTGTTTAACAAATTTAAATCTCTTAGGTCCTTGAAAACATTGCATCACATTCGCATAAACATTGCATATCATAGCATAACATTGCATCACAGGTACATTGGAGATTGGTTTTCTCATTTGCTCGCTATTTATTTTAGCAGAAATGGCTCTTGAACAAAGCACAAAGATCTCCGTGCTCGAATGCTCGGAGATGTTCACCAACTTGGTCCAAGGCCAAGAAGATCTGAAGAAGCTCATCAACAAGAAGAAGAAGGTTGTTGGTCTCCTCAACATGGGTAGACGTTTCAAAGGAGGTCCTAAAGTGGTTAGCCGTATTGAGCTCTCTGAAGGAAGTGTCCATACCGAGGGGAGTACCAAGGGTGATGAAGGTGAGCAGCGTGAGCCAAAGAAAGGAGGAGAGGATCATCGATTATAGCCAACACTGAGGAAGATGACAAGTACAAACAACTTGAAGACCGAATCTTGTGGAAAACCGAAGATGTCCGGCTGAACTTTGATGATCGAGTCTTGTTTCGTGTTGTGATTCCTCCCAAGTTCAAAGTTCCTACTTTTGCTAAGTATGATGGCATGTCTTGCCCTAAGCTACATTTGAAGTCCTATGTCCGTAAGATCAACCCCACACCGATGATGAAAGTTGTGGATGCACTATTTTCAAGAGAGTTTGTCCGAACTCGGTTGGAATGGTACTATCGACTAGAGAATGACCGTATCCGTACTTGGGTGACTTAGTGACGCTTTCTCTGAACAATATGAGTACAATGTGAATTGACACCCACTCGCATGCAACGCAAAGCATGTCTATGGGTCGCGATGAGAAGTTCAAGGAGTATGCTCGAAGTGGAGAGATCTAGTGAGTTCAACCACCCTTGTCCAATAGGGAGTTGGTTGATATGTTTATGGGAACACCGACAGCCCATTCTTCAATCATCGATTGGAAATTCTCATCCGGATTCACCGAGTTGATATTGAAGTAGCGATTGAAGTCGGTATCAAGAGTGGGAAGATTCATGTAGAGTCATCTTCAAACTGCAAGAGATCTTTTGGTGCTAAGAAAGAAGCTAATGTGTATGGTCGAAAAGCCGAGCCAAGACCGTGCTCAATCTGGGCTTGTAATCTCCAATCCTACATCAAGACAACCTCGGTGAGACAACGCGTAACTAACGCCACGAAGACTGAAGATCAACATGCCTTTGTCGCAAGCCTTGCAACACATGTTGAAAGCGGTGATTGCCTTGAGGATCCTCCTCGTAACGTCAACACTTCCTCTCAAAGTACAATCCTAATGCTAAGTGTGCTTACCATTCCAATAGCCCGTGGCACGACATCGACAATTGTTGGGCTCAAGAACAAGATTCAAGATATGATCAAGCAAGCGCATTGAATTTGACCCTCCGCTGAGACTCGAATGTGATCAACGCGCCTATGCCTAACCATGACAAGAGTTCCAATGTTGGTGACGATACTTATGTTTTCAACATAGATGACTTGACCATCCTCGATGGATTTAAGAAGAATTTGTTACAAGCGGTGTCAATCCGTGATGTCCAGAGGATTGTCGTTGGTGCCCATCCGCACGATGGTTGTGCTTGGTTGAGAAGACGTGTCGGCATGATGGATAACCGTGAGATACTATTTCAAACCATGCGAAGTTGTGTGAAGAAATGTCTAAGTTGAAGATCGACAATACGAACGAAACTGCGCCATCTGTGTGGGATACCTTGGGGCAGCCAAGTGGAAAGTATGATTACATGGTGAAGTACACGTCTCGATAGTTACAAGATTCCTATTGAAGATGTTAAGGCGACCGGATGGGGTGACGATTTCCCGAAGACTATGCCGATGTTAACACTATAAGGATTTCCTCTCACGATTCCGTGCCTAGAGTGGCACCTCTCATTATCACTTCTCCAAGACCGGCCCATATTCCTCCGACAAGGCTATCCCTTGGAATTATGGAGCTGATGTTTACTATCATGGTGTCAAGCAAGACCCTCTGACTATTGAAGATCTTACTGCTGAAGCTACCATTCCTGACATCGACAACATCACCGGATCCAAGGTGACCGTAACCTAGGGTATTCTCTCCAGATCTCTCCTCCAAAAGACACCGCAACTCCAAATTCATTCTACTCAATCAATATCCCCACTAGAGGAAAGAACCAAGAACTCATCCCGCCAACCGTGCCAAAGGAAGTTACTGAAGACACCTCCAAACAAGAAATGGAGGAAATTCTGAAAATTATCAAGAAAAGTGATTACAATGTTGTGGAACAATTGGGACAAACTCCGTCCAAGATCTCCATGCTTGCTCTGCTCTTATGCTCCGAGGCTCATGCTAACGCCTTGGTGAAGTTTCTGAAGAATGCTCATGTGCCACAAGACACTACTACTGATCAATTCGAAGTTTGTATTGCTAGCCTGGCTGCCAACAACGGCCTAGGCTTCTCTGATGCTGATTTGACTCCTTCCGGAAAGAAACATAACAAAGCCTTGCACATCTCTATTGAATGCAAGGGCACTACCTTGTCTCATGTTTTGGTGGATACCGGTTCTGCTCTGAATATCCTTCCGAAGACTGCTTTTGATCGGCTTGATGTCGAAGGGTTGGTTTTGAGACCCAGTGACATTATTGTGAGAGCTTTTGATGGTTCTAAGCGCAAGATTGGAGAGCTCACTGCTCAAGTCGGTTCCTAGACTTTGACTCTTTCTTTGTCATGGACATTCGTCCGCTTATTCTTGCCTACTTGGACGCCTGGATACATGGGCAAGGTACACTCTACTTTGCATCGAAACCAAGTACCGGTGAAAGGGAAAGTTGTTGTGTGGTGAAGAAGAGTATATGGTCACCATCTACCATTCCGCTACCTTGAGATGGAGGGTGAATTCTTCGAGACTCCGCAAGCTTTTGAAACAATACCCAGTCATGCTGCTGACTCTCCGCACTCCCGGTTACGCAAGCTCCACCTAGGATGGCCTCACCGAAAGATGCTCAAGTTGTTGAAGAAGGTAGTACTATTTGGGGACAGCCCCCGATCTTCCTTTCAAATTTGACAAGACGGTTTAGGCTTCACCATCAAAGGTCGAAGATGATACGCGAACGTGCGGCCAACTTCCTTCCGCATCGCCGTGGAATCCATGCTATAGAAGACGACGACAACGGCTTCGACATCGCAAGTGGATCTTCCCAACTCGATCATGGGCTCAAGAATTGGAAGATCAAGACGCTATACCAATCTCCTTTAGTCGAGTAATTGCTCTTGTTTTGTTTTACTTTTCGTATTTCTTTATGTTTCAACAATGAACTTTGAAAGCCCGTGCCTTGCCCGGGCCATGGCTCGCTTATGAGGGTTTTATCTCGCTTATGATTTTCATTCAATAAATTCGTTGGACTTTTGCATTCAATTGTTTGTTTTCTTTCTTTACTTTATCACCCTTCAAAAGGCTATGTGTTTCTTACACACACCCACGTGATACACGCAGAATCACTCCGAATCTCGTTAATTTATGCTAGTGCTAAATATGACTTCGATAATCCGATCTACCAAGCCAAGACGAAAGTGAGGAAGATTGTGAAGTGCCGGAGAACTTGCCATCAAGAAGAAGAGCAAGTTATACACACAAGAGCAAGTCGAGGTTGTGAATTTGGGCACCGACGAAGATGTAAAAGAGATCAAGATAGGAGCGGTCTTGAGAAAGTGTTAAAGAAAGATTGGTTCGATGCTACGAGATTATGTTGAGGTTTTTGCTTGGTCATACGAAGACATGCCGTTTAGACATTGATATCGTGGTACACCGATTGCCGACAAAAGAAGGTTTTCCCAAGAAATGTAGGTCTCAGATGCGCCCGAGATGTCGAGAAAATCAAAAAGTTATGAAGCAACGCTGGTTTCCTAGTCACTTCCTATCCCCTGGTTGCAAATGTGGTACCCGTGCCTAAGAAGGATGGTAAGGTACGAATGTGTGTGGATTACGTAGATCTAAACAAAGCAAGTCCGAAAGACGATTTCCCACTTCCTCATATTGATGTTTCGTCGACAACACCGCCAACATAAGGTTTCTCCTTCATGGATGGTTTCTCCGTTACAATCGATCAAAATGGCCTCAAGACATGGAGAAGACTACTTTTGTTACAGTGGGGCACTTTCGCTACAAGGTTATGCCGCTCGGATCGAAGAACGCGGCGCCACTTATCGCTATGGTAACATTATTTCATGACATGATTCATCACGAGATAGAGGTCTACGCCGATTTACATGATAGCTCGATTGCAAAATCAAGAAGAACATCTTGATCACTTGCGAAACTGCTTTGACAGTTGAAGAAGTATGATCGAGACTTAATCCCAACAAGTGCACCTTTGAGTCGATCCGAAAACTCTTAGGGTTTGTTGTCGCGGAAGAGGTATTGAGGTTGACCGCCAAGGTTAAAGCCATTCAAGAGATGCCGCCCCGCACCGAGAAGGAGGTCGAGGTTTCGGGCCGATTGAACTACATTGCCGATTCATTGCACACTTAATCGCTACTTGGAGCCAATCTTCAAGTTACTAAAGAAAGATCAAGTAGTGGAATGGAACCACGATTGCCGATCGCTTTTGACAAAATCAAGGAGTACCCAGTAATCCTCCTATCCCGATGCCGCCACCAAGGAAGACCTCTTATCATGTACTTGATGCTAGAGAACTCGATGGGTGTGTGTTGGGGCAACATGACGAGTCTGGTCGAAAAGAGCATGCAATATACTACCTTAGCAAAAGTTTACCGATCGTGAAACAAGATACTCACAATGAGAAAACTTGCAACGCTTTTGGCTGTCACGACTAAGACAAGATATGTTGACTCACACTACCTTGTTGATTTCTAAGATGGATCCGATAAAATACATCTTTGAGAAACCACTCTCCTAAGAATAGCAAGATGGCAAATGATCTTGACCGAATATGACATCCAAGACACTTCTCGTAAAGCGATCAAAGGAAGTGTGGTAGCCGATCATTTGGCTCATCGTCGTAGATGACTATCACCTATGCGCTCGAATTTCGACGAAGATGTTTTACTAGTTACAGATTAGAAGAACCAGCCCGACGAAGGACCGAACAAGGATCCCGATGGACTATGGTCTTTGATGGAGCCTCAAACTCACTTGGCAATGGCATTGGCGCCATCATTACGCCCCGCAGGACATACTCCTTTCACCGCCAGATTATGTTTCATTGCACTAACAACATGGCCGAGCACGGCTGCATCATGGGTCTTAAAGTCGCTATTGACTTAAGAATCAAGTTCTTACGAGTGTATGGAGACTCGGCTTTAGTGATCACCGATTAGGGGCGAGTGGGATAAGCATCCGAATCTCATTCCGATCGAGCATGTCCGAGTTTGATTCCTTACTTTGAAGAGATTACTTTCAATCATATTCCACGAGAGGAGAATCGGCACGCATTAGCTACTATGTCGCCTATGTTCAAGGTTAGATGGGACAACGAGGGCCCTGGATCATCATTGAGAGGTTCGATGAACCAACAGATTGTTGTGAGCTTGACGCAGAAGAGAAACCTTGGTACTATGACGTGAAGAGGTATCTTGAGACTCAGGAATATCCCGCAGGGGCATCTGTTAATGATAAGAAGTTCATAAGAAGATTTGCATCTAAATTCTTCCTCAGCAACGACATCTTATACAAGCGCAACCACGACATGTGCTTACTCTGTAGACCGTAAAACAAAGAATGCGTATCATGGAAGAGTTACAAGGCTAATTTGGTACCCACTCCAAAGGACACACGATGGCTAAGAAGATTTTGAGAACAGGTTACTATTGGTCCACCATGGAAGCTGATTGTCACCGCTATGCTCGATCTTGTCACAAGTGCCAGATTTATGCAGACAAAGTGCACGTACTCCAGACTCAATGTTTTAACTTCTCCGTGGCCTTTGCAATGTGGGGCATTGACATGATTAGAGATTAAGCCCACACTTCCAATGGACATCGCTTCATCCTTGTGGCAATCGATTACTTTACCAAGTGGGTAGAAGCCCTCGTATGCATCTTTACCAAGAATGTAGTGGCTCGATTCATCAAGCATAATCTTATCCGGTATGGCACTCGAAAGGATTATCACGTATAACGGTTCCAATCTCAACAACAAGATGATCACCGAACTCGCACGCAGCTCAAGATCAAGCATCACAACTCTTCTCCATATCGGCCTAAGATGAATGGCGAGGAAGCCGCCAATAAGAACATTAAGAAGATTATACGTAAGATGACATACTTACAAAGATTGGCATGAGATGTTACCATTTGCTCTTCATGGTTATCGCACTTCAACATCGACAGGGCAACCCCTTCTCTCAGATACGGTATGGAAGCCGTCTTACCCATCGAGGTTCGGATACCGACCGTAGTCCTCCAGAGGCGAGTTAGGTGAAGACGATGGGTTCGCACGGCTTGACCGATTAACTTGATCGATGAGAACGACTGGCCCATCCGCCATGGATGATTTATCGTAAACGAATGATCGAGCATTTAACAAGAAGGTCAAGCACCGAGTCTACCAAGTTGGTGATCTAGTAGTCAAGCGCATCATTCTTCCACAAGGTGATCTCAGGGCAAATGGACTCCCACCTATGAGGGACCATTTGTAGTCAAGACATGATTTTCCGCGGAGCTATGATACTTAGCACCATGGATGGGAAGACTTCCCACACCTCGTGAACGCACATAGTCAAAAATACTACGATAAAAGAGACCCGCTAGGTCGATCGCCTAGGCAAAATAAGGAGATCCTGGCGAACCAAAATGGTTCGGGCAAAAGTTAAGGATATATACAAAACATGTACACCGCAAGTCGAAAACCCGAAAAGGCGGTTGGGCAAAAAGGGTATCCCAGAGAGAAACCCGAAGGGCGGTCTAGGCAAAAGTTAGATTTAAGCGCACGACTATGTCTCTTCCGATCACCGCCCACTATTATCAAGATTCAAGGTTCAAATGGCGAAGATCACTATTCACTTTCACCGATAGAAGGAGATGAGATAGTCGAAATATATGAGTACTAGCATAGTTGGAACTTAACGAGATTGTTTCGCATAGCTTTTACCTTTCTTATGTACAAACTACTTGGCCATACGCCACTGTCAAATAAATACGCCTTCTTTCCCTTACAATTTTATAGTTATTTGCAATAAGTCCAACGCTTGCTTTGAATGACTATACGATTTGAAGAAAAATCTCCCGCAAACATACGAAAAGTGAACATTCAAAGGTACTTACTAGTTCCGTGAATTGGGATGACGACGAAAGTCACCAAATAGTTCCCCACAGCATGAAGGTGTCACCACAACGCACCTTCCCCAATGAGTATATGTTAATCCACGCGGTGATTCCACTCAACCGAGCAACGTTACATCAGCAAGAACACTTCATCCCTGGATATTTCTCAATCCTCCCTCCCCAGCAGATCCAGACCAAACTTGGTCGATAGTGCATCGGAGGAAACATACACCTTCTATTCCCCACCGAGATTACAACGGACTCTAGACTCTTCAAGCCCGGTCTCAAGAACCATCAAATGCTCTCCAATGAGATCTACACTGAATCCCCAAAGCGCCTCTTAAATTTCCTCAGGATCTACATACAAGGTCCCCAACGGATCGCCTCCCGATTCTCCTCGCAGGTCTATATATGAAATCTCCAAAAGCTTCTCAAATCTCTACCTTCCTCAACAATGTCTAGGCCCAAGACTTGGTCGATAGTGCATCGGAGGAATCCAAGATATCTTTCTTCTCCTTCAAAAGCGTGGTTCTCACCTACTCAAATCCCAAGCGGAAGTTAGAAATCTTCAAATGTAATATCCGCATCTTCTTCAAGATGGATATGTTTTGAAATATCACAACATTCATCATTCATACATTTTCATAAAGTCATAATTCATGCATATGTCGTTCATATACATCATGCATCATACTTTGCATAAAACTAACGAATATTCTATCAAAGTTTTCTTGTTTTCTCAAAAGCCATTTTCGACGCAACAGTCCAGATTAAGCCCGAGCCGACGGAAAACTATCGAAAGACCGCCGCAAAGTCCAGATTAAGCCCGAGCCGACGGAAAACTATCTCGAAGACCGCAAAACAGTCCGTGATTAAGCCCCGAACCGACGGAAAACTATCCGAAGACCACCTGGTTATCCTCCGATAATGGGTCAACACCGATGCACAACAGGAAGCTATCCACATTCGCCAACTACAATTTCCCCGAGTAATCAACACGAAGATTTATTCGATTATCAAGAACTACAGAGTCTAGCGTGCGACGATTGCCTTGGATGGCATCTTAAGCCCATCTCCGACTATTTGTCAACATCTCTTCACTATCGAATGCGCATATATGGTTAAAAATCAATATGACCAATAACTTCATTCAAAGTGATCACGAAGTCTAACGTCGACTCTTCGGATGGCATCTTAAGCCCATCTCCGTTTCGTGAACATCGAACATCTATAGTCTAACGTCGACTCATTCCCAAAGATCGACCTTTCTAGATGGCATCTTAAGCCCATCTCTCTCCTATTAACAACCTCGAGTCTAGCGTCGACTGTTCCAAGTTCCAACTTCTCCAAATGGCATCTGAAGCCCATTCGCATCATCCACCAACGGCGAGTGCAAATTTTCGTGTACTCGGTGAGGATTTAACAAGTTGTTTTATAGTTGGCATCTTATGCATTAAGGTGACATGGTTTAGATATCGAGCATTGAATTGATTAACAGTAGGTTGTTGGATTGGGCTAGTGAGTTATAGTCGCAAGTCGTCTGTACGCCTTAGAATGAATGGTGTATCGCATTCTACGCTTAAGTAACTTGTTTTGTTCAAGGTTGTATGTTGGTAATCTACAAGGATGATGTGACCTTGTGATTTTCTAGAATGAGAACGAGATGCAAGTGTAATTCTTGAGTTCGTTTAGGCGAAGGCATCTTTTCGTGTTTGTGTACCACGCGTGGTTCTATCCTATTCGATTGTTTCGTTTTGGTTTGTATAACCATTTTGTTGTTTTCGATTTAGCGATGGTGTCGGTGTTGTGTTGTAGGAATTTATGTTCCTATCTTTGGTGACTCGTTCGAGGCGTCGGTTCGAGTGTGTGACTAATTTTATAGTTAAGACGTTAGGATAGTATCGATCTTGTTTGTTTGGTTCTCGAGTGAATCGTGTGTCCGCGACGTGTTTAGTTGTTGGGTGTTAGTTGGTTGTCGAATGCATTGTATGGGCTTTGCATCTCGGCATGGTTGTTCGTGTTTGGATGTTGTGGTTAGGAAGATACCCTTGTTTTGATGTCGTTTGTGTATTGTTTAATTGACGCGAGGATTGAGTGGACGAATGCGTAGGCATGTCCCGATTTGTTCGTTTGGTTGAAATTTCGAGGACGAAAAGTTTATAAGTGGGTGAGAGTTGTAAGTGTTTTTATTAATATTATATTATATTAATATTTTACCGATTGATATTTATTCGCGACGAGAATAAATATATTAATTGATATATATGATAATATATTTGGCGACGTTTCGATTCGGTCCGGTAAAATATTATTCGGATCCGATATTTAATTCCTCGGAATTATTTGAATGAATGGAATTAATAATATTGGTAGATATTATTAGTGTTTTGATTTATAAGAATAGATGGGGGTGTGAGGATTAATTGATGAGAATTGGGTTTCACCCTTGTTGCTAGTAAGGAACACATTAGAAACCATTTCTCCTCATTTTCCTTCCATTCAAAAAACAAAACCAAACAAGGGAACTTGGAAGCTAGTATTTATAAGAACCATTTGTCATACCCCAAAATTTGCCCTCCATCTACTCAAGAGATTTCATACATCCATACTAAGGATTCCTCAAGAGTCGATCGACAAACTCTCTCCTAGACAATCAACCCAAACTAGGGTTTGGTATCTCTCAAGCCAAGATGGATTTCCAACATCTCCAATGGTCTTCATGCCTCCTCATATGCTTCAAAGATTCTCCATGACAATTTTCAAGCCTCACAAGTCAAGTTTCCTCAGACAATTGCTCAAATGGATGAAAATCGAGTGTATTGGACAAAAAGTCAATGTGGTCAACATACCAAAACTTCGATTTTTGGTCAACATCCTCATTTTGAAGTTACATTCATCATTTGATCAAGGGTTGATCATGATTCATCAAGAAAACTCAAGATTTGCCCAAAAGTCAAACTTTCTAAATTAGGTTTCTAGATGAAAAGTCAATCAACTTTGACCGATCATAACTTTCTCATACTTTCTCGTAAATTTTTCCACCACCTCTTGTTTTGAAGGAAATTCAATTTCTACAACTTCATGTCTCACAAGAATGTCCAAAAATGCTTCATTTGAGAGGTATAGCTCAAAACATTACGGTCATTTTCAAAGTCAACAAAAGTCAACTTTTGTTTTGAATATATTTTGAGCATGGTAACTCCAATTGAGATGAGACCAAAGACATTGGTTAGAGGACTCTTAGAGCTTTCCAAAAGTCCAAGAACTCTCAAAATGTGGAAAATTGAGCAAGTTGCACCATTCACAAGTTGGGCAATTTTGAAAGAATGCACAAAGAGAGATACAAAAATCAAATCTTTTGCAAATGGGCCTATCTTTTCTTCATCCTAACTTGTTCCTCAAGCAATTAGGAATATCCAAGCCCAATGCCACGAATTTTTGGTTTATTTTTCTATTTAATTTGGAATTTATTCATTTAAATACAAATTAAATTCAAAAATAAAGTATAAAATCAAAATTAATTGAAAGATTGATTTTTATTCTTTCCTTGATGTCCAATTAACTCACAAATGCTAGCCAAATCGAATTGAAGCAAAAAGGCAAGATTGGATTGAAATTGATCAAATTTGAAAATTTGATTTTCATGAAAAATCAAATTTGATTATCATTGATTATTGATCAAATCTTTCCAAATTCAATCTCAAATCCTTCCAGTATATATACACAATGCATATCAATCAAGAGAGGACAGAAGAATTGCTCAGAAACCCTATTTCCAAAGTCAAAAAAATCGTGGCAAGCAAGTTTAGCCCAGCCTTGATTCAATCGATTTTGAGTATCCAAATACATTCCTTGACATCTCAAGCTTTCTGCACTTACCTCATTCAAAACATCAAGAATCAAGCAATCCGGTTTTGGTTTGTTCTTATATTTTCAAAATCGAATTTGCTTATCATGCATTTTAACATGTTTTGATGTTTGATTTGTGTTTAGTTTGAAGTTTGCAAGCTATCTCGGACAATCGAATTGCATTCTTGTGGCCTAAATCGAAATCGCCATGTTTAGGGTTTCTGGTTCGAATTAGGACTTCCTTAAACGGAAAAATTGGACAAAACAATCACCACCATCGCTTAGAATGAAATTTCAATCGAACCATGCTTTTAGATTTCATTTATTATGCGTCGGCTTTTTGATGTTTGCAGGGCCTTAGCCGAGTTTGGTCGACGAAACTTCCCGTAAATTCAAACGAAGAAGATGATGTTCTTCGCGTGAATTTGAATTCCTGTAGCGCTGCTTAAAAGCAATTGCCGGCTTTCAAACACGTGACGCCTAGCTCAGTTGGTTAAGGCGTGGGATGATGGAGATTCTCTCAAAGGGCACCGGTTCGATCCAGCCAGGGACCATCATCTTTTCTCCTTTTTACAAACTTCAATTTTTTCCAATATTTTCATATTTTTCTTTAATTTCTAATATTTTCATTATATTTTATTTCTTTTCATAATTTTTATTCTGCATTAAAAAATTACCAAAATATTTTTTTCTTTTTACATTATTTTCATAAAAACCTTTATTTAATTTAATAAATTAAAAAATATAATTTTTGCATGCATATTTATTTTATTTTTATTTTAGCATTTAAACCATTATTAATTGCATTTTTTATTATTAAATCTTTTCCAAAAAATCCCAAAAAATTATTATAGCTTATTTACCTTATTTCCAGCATGCATAAATTTTCTCATATTAAAAATTGCATTTTTTCTAACATTTTCTCTTATTTCAATTTCATCATATTTCCCGATTTTCTTATTCTTTCACAGGTTGATCCGATTCAGACGATTCTTCCGTTTTTATTTTACTTTTCAATAATGTAATTGCTCATGGGTTGTAATAGTTTAATTTAGGACTTTTACTTTCCGCACTCCTAATTATGTATCTGCCCCAAAGCCATGTAATAGCGTAGGTTTATTTTCCGCATCTTTACATTCCGCATTTTACTTTCCGCACCCTTATCAATTGCTAGTAATTAGGCGTGTATGGCAAGATAATAATTGGACATAGTTCACACTAATATTCAAGATAAAATATCTGAATTTGACACACTTCTTTCACACACGCACCCCTTAGGGTAATTCTCTCTCGATGCCTTTCGATTTCAAAATGGTCATGTCCCTCGAACGTAGAGGTATTCTAGCACCGTTGCCTTCCAAACAAATCATCATAGTCCCTTCGATACAAAGATCATAAGACCCACGATGTCGCCTCGTAATACATGATCTTGACCCTCGATTGTCGCCTACGAAAAGTGATGACAGTCCCTTCGAATGTGCTAGGATACTTCCTACAAGTTGCCTTCTATGATCATCCGATGTCCCTCCGAATGTCCCGATTACATCCAACGAATGGAGCTACCTACTAACTAATGGTATGGCTAGCGCTATTCTAAAGGAATGTAGAAGTACAACAAAACGACCAATTCTGAGTGGGTAAATAAGTCTCTTAGTTGCTTGCTCTACCAAATGCTTTTCACACCACACACTCTTTTTCAAAGTTCAATTTCTTTTCAAACAAACATTTCCGAACACTTTGTATACACTCCTACATGAGTCATTACAAAGTCAAAGCGAAATGCCTTTTCAAAACATTTTTGTCAAACACACATAAAGCAATTTTAAAAAAAAGTGATCTAGAGCAACTAAGAGCCCGTAGATAACTACGGATGGAAAGGGGTGCTAATACCTTCCCTTTTCATAACCATTCTCCCGAACTCAGAATCTAACGAAGGTCTTTTTTTGTTACTTTTACCTTCCCTTAATTGGATAAAAATAAAAGTCGGTGGCGACTCTTGCTATCCGCACATTTGGATACAAAAATCCTACAAAGTCAGTTCACCGTATCACACCATTTCCCTTCCTTTTCTTTCCATCTTTTCCTCACATAAAACCAAACTTGGTCTTAGAGAGAAGAAGAGAGGGTTTTGGAAAGAAGAAGAAGGATAGAAAGAGAGCAAGAGAGGAAGTTTGGGGGTGAGCTTTGTAGAATCATCATGGATCATCCAAGCTAGAGGTAAGGGGTTTGATTCTCCATCTCATATTGTTAGGTTTTGTTAGATATATTTTGGATTTGGGGGTGAAATTGATAATGCGATTATAGGGTTGGTTGGTTGTTGAATGAAATAGATTAGGAAAGTTGGAATAGGAGTATGGATTATGGGTTTGGATGATCATTAGAACGAATCGCACCGTTAGGAATCTCGTTCGGGATTGAAAAAGATGAAGTTTTCATGCAGGTCCATCAACACGGGCCGAGTTGATTAACACGGCCGTGTTTCCCTCTTGTAGAGAAATTTTGGTTATGCAGGACAATCAACACGGTCCGTGTTGATGCACACGGGCGCCCGTGTTGATTCTCTGTCTTGGGCTTTTTTGCACGTTCTGGTGGCTTTTCAACACGGGCCGTGTTGATGCACACGGGGGCCCGTGTTGATGCACACGGGGGCCCGTGTTGATGAATCTGTAACCTTAAAAATTCTGATTTTTCGCGTTTCCTTTTGAACCCGATTGTATTCCGATTTTCTGATTTTGGTAAATTCGACAACGGAGCAAGTTGCTCCGAATTCAACGAAAATTGACGTGCTAGCTAACTTTGACGTGTAGAGCTTAGTGGTGACTATAGTTTTTAGAAGTTGCGAGTTTTTACAAGATGACCCGAAATAGGCTTAATGACGGTTTAATTGAATCAGATTTCGTTTTAGTGGATTTAGGACACGTATGGACAATCCGATTGCGATGTTGACGATTAGGAGTAATGCCGGTTATTAGGGATGGCTTCTGCAGCGATGATAGGTGTTTGACTATTTTTCCGTATGTAGAATTTAGTGAACAAATCGATAATGAGGTGGGGTGATTAAACATAATCTTAGCGACGTATTAGTTAGTGAATACTTGTTGATTATGCGATGTGAAGTTATATGTCTCTGTACATGAGAATGTGATGATTATATTGATGTTATTAATAGATGCTTCTGATATGTGAATGCATGATTTTGACGATGATGAATTATATGTGACGTTTTGCATAATGCAATTATAATGCGATGATATATTTATCTTGATTTGGATAAATTGTGGCGATGTGGGCTTTATGCCAGTTTTGATAAGCGACAATGATATTTTTGTGTTGTGTTGTTTATTATCGAGTCACATACATTGCATTGGCGACGATGGGCTTTTATGCCAAGCGACGAGGCTTTTATGCCAAGCGACGAGGGTTTTATGCCAAGCGACGAGACTTTTATGCCAAGTGTTCCTAATTATGGACAAACCGACGGGTACCACATGGATAACATAGTCGTGTCTCATAGAGTCGGTTATGTTTATGTTTGGGTTGTTTAGCGTTGAGTTTTAATTGATGGACGATGTTGAATTGCGATGATATACGATGCTTTGTTTGGTGATGATCTTTGTGATGAATATGAAATGAATATAACTTGATAGTTTCATGATAACTAGGTGATGAGTATAAATAATGAGTTTTGCGATGATTTAACTTTGATGAAATGCTTAATGCAAATAGGATGAGATGATGTTTGTGACGATGAGCTTTATGCCAAAAGCGACGATGGGCTTTATGCCAAAAGCGACGATGGGCTTTAGCCAATTTGCGATGATTTTGTTTATGTTGCTTACGTTATTAGTATTGTTTAATGTTGTTGTTGTTTGATGTTGTTGTTCATGCTTGTCGTGATTATTAGCGATGTATTAGCTTGTGACGATTTCGTAGTGACGAAGGTTTATGTGTTGTTGTGATGAATTGTGCCGATGAGGGTAAGGCGATTAAGTGTAGATTATACATTTTAAAATGACGATAAGAATAAGTGAGATTTAGATAGGCGTTGGAACGCACTTACTAATTTATATCGTTTATGATTCCAAAACTATATATATATATATTTATCATGCCTTTAATTATATGTTTTGGAGTATCTCACCCTTTACTTGTTTCGCCGTTACCTTTATATTGGTAACGTGCAGGTTATGAAGACGGAGTTTATAGCTACTATTAGTTGAGTCGGTGTCGCTCTGATACGTAGCACTCAGGGGGAAAACTTTTATGTTGTCGTGTTGTTGATTCTTTTGTTGTTCTTCCTTTTGTATATAGAATCATACTTTATAAAAATATGATTTATTAAGGGAGTTTATTAAAGAAGATGTTTTGATGTTTTTGAATCAATTTATGTCTTCCGGCGATGCTATGTATTCGAGACTTATACAATAAATCAAACTGTTTAAAGTGAGTTGTTTTTGAAGGTGTGATGACTCAGTATTAAATTTATGAAATTTTAATTTACTCTGATTGTTGCATATAAAACCTTGGGTAATATTGGGGTGTTACAAAGGTTGCTTATCAGATTGCTTTTCCGACATCGCTTGCGAATTTGCATGATGTATTCCATGTATCTCAGTTGAGGAAGTACATTGTTGATCCGTCTCATGAGATTCAGGTAGATGATGTATAGGTGCGAGATAATCTTACTGTTGAAACATTGCCTGTGAGGATTGAGGATCGGAAGTTGAAGCAATTGCGAGGTAAAGAGATAGCTTTGGTGAAAGTATCTTGGGGAGGACCAACAGGTGGTAATCTTACCTGGGAGTTGGAGAGCCAGATGAAGGACTGTTACCCGGAACTTTTCGTCTAAGGTATGTTTTCGAGGACGAAAACTCTTTTAGTAGGGGAGAGTTGTAACACCCCATATTTTTCAATTATTAAATAATTTGAATTTTATTTATTTAATTAAAATTTGAATTATTATAATTATTGAGATTTTTGGAAAATAAATAAAGAAAAGAGAAATTGGGATTTGTGGTGTGGTTAGTAGAGGAGAGTGGTGTATGGAGCAAAAGCCTCTAATTATTTTATTATTATTATTATAGAGGAATAGAAAAGAAAAAGAGAAAAGGAATTAGAGAAAAGAGATCGTACGTGAGAAGAGAAGAGGCAAGGAGGAAGAAAACCGAAAGCTTGAGGAACTCAAGATATTGGCTAAGGTAAGGGGTGATTACTCTAATTATATTGTATTATAGATTTTGGGAATGATAAAATAGAGTAAGAGATTAGGAATCCCAATTTAGGATTTTCTAGGTTATGAGTTTTGACTCTAAAATGTCAAATTGTGTGAAATTGAGTTAATTACATGTTATAGGGTTGTTAGGTGTTCTTGAATTATGTTGTTATGCACTATGATGTTGTTTGATGGCTGATTGTGGTGTTGATTTGTGATTTGGTTCGTATTGGATTGATTTAATTGAATGGAAAAATAAAGAATGCTGTCAAAATTAAGTTTTCTGCTACAGACGTCCCAGGAACCGGTTACCCTCTGGGAGGAACCGGTTACCCTCTGGGAGGAATCGGTTACCCTCTGGGAGGAACTGGGTTCCTCATATAAATTCCTGCAAGGTGGTTTTCATGAGTCTTGGGAACCGTTTATCCTGTAGGGGGAACCGGGTTCACAGTACATTTTCCAGAAGATATTTTTCCTGAGTCGTGGGAACCGGTTATTCCCTGGGAGGAACCGGGTTCCTAGTATATTTTCCAGAAAAACAATTTTATAAAACGTGGGAACCGGTTACCCTATAGGAGAACCCAGGTTCCCCATACATTTTCCAGTAGCGTATTTTCATATGATTGTGAGAACCGGTTACTCCCCACTGATACTTTTTGAAAAATATTAAACTTTGAAAATTCATAACTGTTGAACCGTAAGTCCTTTATAATCGCCGTTTTGGAAGTTATTACTTAAATTAAATGTCCTATTTTATGAAATAAAGAAAATAATATTAACTTGGTTTTATTTTGGAAAGTAGTGATTTTCGACCTTGTGGTTATTCGTACCTCGTGTACTGGGTGGACAGGAAACAATATGTTGTTATGTTGATGTATTGTGTGCATATTGATGGTTGTACGCTTATTTTGGTGATGATGTGCAGTAATTTCTTGTGCATGTTTATGTTGTTTGATGATGTTCATGATAAATGATAGTTATCATGTTTTGGATTAATGATGGTTTATGATGTATGATGTTATCATAACCTGTGTTAAATGTTGCATGCTTGTTGTTGTGCATGCATATATATAGTTGGTGGTAGATAATTCCCATTGTGTGGAATTAGTGAGTTGGCCAATAATCGTTGCCGAGTTGGAATGGGCGGTGAGGCGTATCTGTGTCCGAGTTAGAATGGAGCAGATGTTGATACTGGGTCCGAGTTGGAATGGAACAGTATGGTGAATTTAGTTCAGTTTTGGTACCACATGTATATAGTCTTGCATTGAATTTGTATGTATTATAACATGTTAGGTTGAATTCCAGTGTCATAATCTGGTTGTTGTGTGTCATGTATATTTATGACTTGTGTTGTTGAATGGATGAATAAATCCGATTATGTTGAATAGAGTGGAATAATAGCTTATGAATTTCTATTGTTTTATGAATTTATAATGCATTTTAATTATGATGTAGTCTCATCCTTACTTTGATGATTTCAGCTTGAAGCTTTAGCGGCTTAGGAGTTGGTGAGGGTGACTCGTAGAGCTATGCATTTTTATTGTATTACGTGTCGGTGTCATGCTCTGATTGTAACACTGGGGAACGCTTGTCTAGAGTTATTATTAAACTCGGTTTTTATTTGATGTTTTAGTTGGATAATTGTTTTGGTGATTCAAGGCATTGATCTTTGATGATTTTATGGGATTTTAAATTATCCAAGTTTGAAGTTATTATGCTGTGTTAAACATGTATTTCTTTTTAAATGGAATTGTGTTTTCCATGGAAGCATGACACTGTATAAGTGTTTTATGTTTTTAATTAATTGTGACGTCCTTTAATGCATGTTAGCTCTGAATTAATTATGTTAATTGCGGGAGTATTTAGAAGGGTGTTACATATGACATAGACACTAATACATGACACAAACACTCATTTTTAGAAAATGTTACATGCTACATAGTTTATAATAAATTATGTTATGGTTAATTTCTAAGTTGAATTGAGAGTAACGGAGATCAAAGTGGGAGGCTTCATTTAACGACAAGATTGGACGACAACCTTCTTTAATAAATAGGCCCACCGCCGCCATAATCAAACCTCCAACTATGGATTCTAGTGTTATCATTACTTGACAGACCAAGGGTCCCCATCATCATAACCTTAGCAGTAACTTTGACGGTTATCTCGGGAAAATATTTGGTGTTGTCGTCATTGTTGCATATTTTCTATCTACTTCGAGTTCTAACATCGTTTTTGGCCGTCGAAGTTTTGCATTGGCCAACTATTTAGCGGTGGTTTTGGTAACCAATCACAATCTTGATGAAGCTAGTGAAATTAACTCGAAAAATATCCAAAATAATTTGTGCAAATAATTTGTATGAAAACACGCGTGAATTAAATCCAATAGTTCGTATGACGACGCAAAGACATAGTTTAAATAAAGACAAGTTTTAATAAATGACAAGAAATAAAGTGCAGTAAATGACATTAAACAAAGGTGAAACTTAAGATAGAAAAAATAAATGCTTCATTTAAGGAAACAATAAAACAATAAAACAATAAAACAATAAAATACTGGACGCAAACACATTCATATTTCTCACGAACTATTTTGCTCGTTGACTCGGGTACTCCAGTTGTATGAAGGGAATGTATGAAATTTTGCAATCCCTGTTACAATGTATGAGTCTGCTATTTATTCTAGTTATAAGTAATCGTCAATGACTATTCTAAGAATGGGGAGACAATTGTGTTTCATCCCATGTTCAACCTTTAGGCTCCCACTAGCACATCCACATGTCACCCATGATCTACAACTTGTTTACAACCAACATTGAAATAACCGCTTCTAGCTTTTTTGCGAACTCTTGAAACGTGTTATCGACGCCATCTTCACTTGACAACTTGAACTTGGATAATTTCTTAGTGTTTATCCTCTTTGTGGCTTTATCGGCCAATATCATCGTCGATGAAACCATGTCGAGAACCTTCTCAAAATTTTAGGCATGTTTCTAGGTGATTTTAATCTTGTGGATTTGCTCCAGTGATTCTTCCAAACCCTAACTGCCACGTCAGTTGATTCCCTGATCAACACTGGATAACTAAAGCTTCAAGACACTTGACATTAATGCCTCTAAATACTTGGTTTAATGGTCGTAAACACTTGATTAATGGCTCATAACCCTAAATATCCTTCATTGTGACATTCTTTGTTGACTTTCCTTTAGCTAAAAATCCTAGCGTAACACCAACGTATCTGTCATGGCAGAATTGTGGCCATAAAAAGATAATGAGGATCCTCAATACGAAGTGGTTGGCTACATTGATAGTTATAACCAATGGAAGGGCCACGTTTGTATTTCTATTGAACTTTTATGCTCTTAAAACCCTTCAATAAGCTTATATTCTTTTTTCAATGGACTAATGTCCATGATTGGAGAGAATTTCAAGGGGATTTATAACGATTGAATCAATGATGAATGTATCCATGAATCTAGAGGATGAAGGAGTTATGATGTTTTTAGTAGTTGGATCATAATCCATCTACCCCGTTAGAGTGTAATTGTAGTTGTGATATATGACTTTGGATCAAAAGAAATATGATTAAAAGTCAATTCCCACAAATGACACTAATGTTTCGGTTGACTTAAAGTCAGCGCTAATGTGACTATGATGTACTATCAGCTTTAAGTGTGAAAACTCTCACGACTCCGTCCTTTAGAAAAGACACATCAGTTGATTGAGGTATATATGTGTTGTATATAAATTCCCATTTGCCTAGGTTTCAAAATAATGTGGGACTATTTTGGTTGTCCCAAAACAAATGTCCCTCAATCGAGGCTAAGGGGCATTGATGCAAACTTTTATTTACCACGAACAACACAACTATTCCACTTAAAAAAATGATCAGTTAGATGATATGATAAGATCTTGATGCGCTGTAGCAACTATTCGATATGTTGGTGCTAGGGTGGACCATCAAGATTAACATTCAACATCTAAATCAGTAAAAAAAATGAAGAATAAAGTATGGTATGGATCAGAGAGATAATATCTCAAATCGCACATGAGAAACTTTATATATAAATGGTAAAATAAGTTGGACGGGTGATTAAACCTCGCCTTTTTTAAAATATAGACGGCCAATAATGGGCATGGTTTCTCTGTAGTGTTAATCTTCATCCTTCAATTTTTAATTAAATAATTAAAAATAATATGTTGCATAAGAGTAGGTGATTAGAATTTCACTTAAACAAAATTTCACGGGAAATTATCTCTTTTCCGCCAAGAATAGTTATCATTAGTGATTTATTTATAAAAACATTTAAAATAAAATATCAACATCTAATTTGGTTTATATATATATATATATATATATATATATATATATATATATATATATATATATAAAATAAACTAGAGTATAAAAATAAGATCATCTTTATCATGGAATACCACTAATAGTCATCGACATTGAAAATATCACTTCAATGATGTAGACCTATTCTAAACTTCCAAAACTAAATTACTTATCATTGGAGTAAAGTATGAAACAACTACGCAAAGAAAATATATATAAAGAGGAAGAAAAATACATCCTACAAGATAAATTCAAGGGAATTTCTTCACTCATCTATTGGGTTTCTTCCACATCTCTGAAAAACCAAAAATATCTTTCGCAAGTTAACTTGCGAATTCATCTTGTTGGGTAAATTCGCAAGTTAACTTGCGCATTGACCTTTCTGAGTGAATTCGCAAGTTAACTTACGAATTCACCTTAAACGTTGATATTTGAAAGAAAAAAAAAACTTAATTCGCAAATTAACTTACGAATTCATCTTTTTGGGTGAATTCGTAAGTTAAGTTACGAAATGTCTCTTTGTATGCTGCATGGTCATCTCTTTTAGAGTCATAGGTTTAATGTTCTCGCGTCTAGGCCATGGGTCCCTTTCGATTTAAGCCAATTTGCGTTTTAGAGTCAAAAAATAAAAAATAAATCGATTTTTGAGAAAATTGCGTCTGATTGAAAATCTGTTCCGAGCAATTGAAGTAAAAAAAAATGTCTGATCATTTCTCCCTTACTACGAAGTAGTTTATATGATTTATTTACTGTTTTCGTAGAGTCGAAAAAGAATCGAAAAAATTTTCAAAATTATATTTTTAAGTCATTAGATTAAAATCGGTGTTAGTTTATTTTTTTATTTTAGTTTAATCGATTTCCTTCATTGTGTTTGTTTTTGACTATTTAGAGACATTGTTGGCATTTTTACAATTGTTGCTCGCCCAAAATTCGTAAGTTAACTTACTAATTCACTCAATAAGGTGAATTCGCAAGTTAACTTACGAATCACCTTATGTTAAGAAAATAAAGTGAATTAGTAAGTTAATTGACGAATTCACCTTATTTTTTTTATAAAAAAAATAAGATGAATTCGCAGATTCACTTATAAAATTTGGAAGTATTTTTAATTTTTCACACTAGAATTAAAGAAGTCCCACTAAATGGAGAAAGAAATTCCCAAATTCATGGCATGCCATTCCTTCGCCAATTCCACAAATCTACAACCATAACCGTCCTATTTTACAAGTAACCGACCAAACTATTCATAATTCATTCACAGATTTTTTTTTAAAAAATAAAAATAAAAACGAATTATTGGAAAATACTAGTGACTTTATTGGAACAACAACATGGCCAAGTGGTGATTCATTCTGAACCATTCATTTTCACAGCAAGAAATCTATACACTTTAACAAACCAAAACCTTTGCTAACTTTTTCTGCTTGTCTCGAACATGAACCAAACGCCGTTACGCTACAGTCTTCACCATTATTCTCACCCTCTCCAATTTTCTTCGGACACATAAAGAAATTTCTTGATCCAATTTCCCTCAGCTTCTCATTTCTATCCAAACCTACACAAATCAAACAAATCATAATAAATTATTAACCCAAAAAATTCATATTAAACTAAATTAGTTGATATTTGTGCAGAAATAAATATACTATAAGCATAAGAGACATATAATATTAATTTTTAGTCTACCAGATCCTACTTATTAATCTTTAAAATGAAATTCCGCTTACTTTCTAAGCTGAACTGAGAGTAATGGAGATCGAATCCAGAAGCGTCCTTCGACGGCAAGATTGGACGGCGACCTTCTTTAACATATATACACACAGCCGCCGCAATCACATCTCCAACGGTTGATTCCGGTGTAATCAACACTTGGACAGGACCAAGGCTCCCCATCATGGTAACCTTAAGCAGCAACTTCGACGGCTGTCTCGGGAAAATCTCCGACGTCATAGTCGACGTTGCTGCACGTTTTCTGTCTAGAACGAGTTCCGGCATGGTCTTGGGCCGTCGAAGTTGTGCAGTGGCCAACGTAGCCGCCGTGGCCGAAGTGTGACCGTAAAAAGACCACGATTTCTCTTTTAATTTTTCTCGCCGGTGAGTTTCCGCTACACCGTTACGTTGGTTTTTGATGTTTGGCATGATGCGTGGTTTTTACTTTTTAGTACTTTAAGCGACGGTATCTGAAATATCTATAGTCAGGGAATGCAAGCGTTGGTGAAGATATTTGGGTTTGTGGTTCACGGGTGTTGAAAGCTATCATTAGCAGAAAGGTGTAACAGGAGGAAGAAAAATTGAAAAGAAAAAGTGGGGGGTGGAAAATATGGATGAAAGATGAAGAAGACTTAAAGTGTGAGCATCCAACTCTTGAGGAGTTTTCTTAATACGTAAAGTGGTGGTCTTTATATACAAAGAAAAATGAAGCTGGGGTGTTCTTTTGAAGTTTAGAAGTAAAATTAATACTATTCTACGGATAAAAAATAAACAATTTAAGGGTTTGTCAAAATTGTTGGTACCTTTCTTGCTCATGTCCTCTCCTTTTCATAGCTCCTACACAATGACAAGGATTTTTTTTCTTGATGTCAATCAAAATTATTGTCCTTTCATATAATTGTAACTCTAGTAAGTTTTGATGGCTATCCGTTAGTATCAATTGATTTTGTTTCATCAAGGTATTTAAGTAATCCATCTTTTTAGGGAATATTTTTCCCCACTTCTTGGAAAACTAAAAATACTCTCAAGTTTTTGTAAATTAACTTACGAATTCTTCTCGGAGGTTGGACTTCGCAAATTAACTTACGAAATAATCCAAAAATTTCTAAAAATAAGGTGAATTCGCAAGTGAATCTGCGAATTCACTTTTTTTTTTTTTATAAAAAAAAAGCACAAGTTGAATTCGCAAGTCAACTTATGAATTCACCTTATTTTCAAAAAATAAGGTGAATTCAAAAGTTAACTTGCGAATTCACCGTATTGGGTGAATTAGTATGTTAACTTACGAATTTTGGATTGGGCAATAATTGTGAAAATGCCAACAATGTCCCTAAATAGTCAAAAACAAACACAATGTAGGAAATCGATCAAAATAAAATCAAAAAAATAAACTAACACCGAAATTAATCTAATGACTTAAAAATATAATTTTGATAGTATTTTCGATTTTTTCCGACTCTATAAAAACAATAAATAAATCATAAAAACCCATAACTACTTCGTAATAAGGGAAAAATGATCAGGCATTTTTTGGCTTCAAATGCTCAGAACAGATTTTCAATCGGACACAATTTTCTAAAAAACCAATTTTTTTTTAATTTTTTGACTCTAAAAGAGGTGACCATGCAGCTAACAAAGAGACATTTCGTAAGTTAACTTACGAATTCACCTAAAAATATGAATTCGTAAGTTAACTTGCGAATTAAGTTTATTTTTTTTAAATGTCAACGTTTAAGGTGAATTCGTAAGTCAACTTGCGAATTCACCCAACAAGGTGAGTTCCCAAGTTAACTTGCGAAGGGTATTTTTGGTTTTTCAAGGGTGTGGGAGAAACCCACTAGGTGGGTGAAGAAATTCCCTTTTTATACATATTCTAACTCTTAATTACACTTATTGTTGAGTTCGGAGAGCGGGATTTATAAGCACCAATGGGGCAAATATACATGATTACGAAAGATCTTGACATCATATATCTATTCAAAATTTTAAGGCAGTGCGAGTATGAATCATCTCTCTTATAAACCTAATATTTTTTCAATTCTTAGCCAATGTGGAGTTTTAACACTTTCACACTTGAAATCCAACAGTTATGGATAAGCCATTAATCCCAAGTTTGTACTCAACCATGTCCTCGTATTGATCATAAGATCTAGTGAACTTGCCCTCCACTAGGTTCATAACTATCTCATTCTTTCCTCTACAAAGCTATTTCTGACCTCTGTATATGTATCTTGAAGCTTGGACACCAATAATTGATAATAGAAGATGGTATAAACATACCATTATATGTTCCCCCAGTCATAAAGTTTGTAGGAGTGAAGTGCTTTAGTGAAGAAGGAAACCATACATATCGAAGTTGGCATAATCATGCATAGTGGGTGGCAAAACAAGTTTGACCAATTGAGTATTCTCGTTTGCCTGT
Source organism: Vicia sativa (assembly GCA_021764765.1). Taxonomy (NCBI): domain Eukaryota; kingdom Viridiplantae; phylum Streptophyta; class Magnoliopsida; order Fabales; family Fabaceae; genus Vicia; species Vicia sativa. The sequence continues at coordinate 168,102,475 of CM038793.1, read as the reverse complement.
AACTTTTTGCAGGATGAATCAAAGTTTTAGACAGCCAGCATATAATATGTCTCCTCATTTTTACGGGGATCTTATGGACGTTTACATTAACATAGTTCTTGCAATATTTAGGCTATTGTTCTTGCAAGAAAAACTATACAAATATGTTTAGGGATTCAGAGGCTCAAAAGATATGACTTGAGCTCCAAGCTATATGTCTTGCTTATCCCTCAATCGGGAGCCCTATTTATAGAGGTGTCTGAACCTCATTAATCACTTATCTAAAATTGTCGTGCCTCTTCATCAAGCGTAACTGAGTTATATTTAACTCTTGTAACGTCTGCCGATTCCAATGATGGCTGGTGAACTAACGCGTGCCGTCAGGAATAAGGTGAGAGTTACATCTTTAATGAGTCGGCCTATGCATAACATTCTCATAATTGTCAGCTGACTGTAACCCCTGGATCTAGGGTTCATGCCCGACGAAGACCCCTTCATCTTTCGACGCCTTAGTCATCGACAACTCTGACTCTACAACCCAGATAAATCAGGTCTAAGTGGTCGGGGTATACTCTTTATTGGAAATCCTTAACCAATCACTATACCTCGGATAATGAATTTTGTGCATGAACATAAGCCCCCCGAGCATATGGTTTTTTCTCAAAAGACTTATGGTAGATAGAAAAAGCATTAATTTTGGCCGAGGTATGCATCGGCCGTGAGTAATTTAATAATGCGTGCGCTTCACGCTCTAGACTCCCAACAGTCACCTATGATTTTTAAGGTGTAAGGATAGCAGTTAGTGGATTTTAAATGTGACCACACTACCTATTCTTTTCATAAATTCTCTCTTTTATTTCAAAAAATTACTTCCTTTTTTAACTCCTCCTACAAAGCCCTCTCTGCCGCCGCTTCCCACTCGGAAATTGCTTCGCTTCTGTCATTCCACCACTTTCAATCAGGTATTCCTTTTCCTTTCTTCACTTATTTTTCAGTAATTTTCAAGGATGGTTGTCATTAAGGAATGCGATGATTTAGGAAATAGAATACCCTTAAATAATGATGAGCGTAGGGTTTTATGGGAAGAATGCATGCAAGAGATGAGAGATGCGTTAGGGGTAGAGGAACTTGAGAGGTTTATGAACAAGGTTTATTCTGAAGTTCTAACCTCTAAAAGTGATTTTTCACCTGATTCTTCAGGTTCAGTGGAGATCTTGATGGAGTCCAAGAAAACTTTTAGTGGAGAAGTCTTAGGCTTTAAACACAACACCATGAACGAGGTGGAGATCGCCAAGCTCCACTCTTTGTGGAACGTGTCCTTGACGGGAAACGAGGATGACATAGTTCTGGAATCTTGCATTGATGGTGAACGAGTCTGTATGTCTCAGCCCAAAAGAGTAGACCCGAAATGGTTTTACTTCTATCTAGGGGTATTGGAAGATATAAACATCTGATTTCCCTTCACCGATTTTGAGACAGATCTATTGAGAACTGTGAATGTAGCTCCTTCGTAGTTGCGTCCCAACAGTTGGGGATTTATAAAGGCTTTTGAAATAATATGTGAGGCTTTGAGTACGCCCACCATCGGGCTATTCTTCTCCTATTTTGAGGTAAAGAATGTGGATGCGGAGCTAGGTGGCTATCATGCATTCGAGGAGAAGCTTTCTTCAAGCCTTCACCTCTAATTATAAAGGCTTTAAAGAGCGATTCCGGTTCGATATGGTCCATGGTGCCCTTAGTTAATTTATAATGTTGCTCACCATAAGTTTCCTTTGTATTGAACAAGTAATCCCCTTCATGTCTCGGTTTTTAAATACGGAAAATTGAGCAACATCGAGACCCGCTCACTTGAGGTTTTAGATTCCTTCTTGCTGATCAACGTTAAGGATCTGTCGCCCTTACCCTTTGATGATGTTCCGACTTTTTTAGGTAATATTTTCTCTAAATACTTGATAATTGAGAAACTTTTATTCTATTTCTTACACCTTTCTCTATTTTGTGCAGACAAAATGGCTGATCTTTCTATCAAAGAGCAAAAGAAGTTGATGGTTGCAACTCGGGATTCTCAGAAGAACACTGGTGGTTCTTCTGAGGCCAAATCAGACTTGGTCGGCCTCGTGGTTTACGAGCCCTTAAGAAGAATAAATGCTCAGGCCCTAAGGCGGGCACTGTTGCTGCCATGGAAATAGTGGTAATTTCAGCTTCTCCACTTAAGCATACTTTGGACGTAGAGGCGGAGCACCCCCAAGAAACATAAGACCATAATTCGATGAAATAAATTAGGTCGACTAGGAGGTTTCAATTTGATGAAAGAGACCGAAAATGGTTCAACCCGACCCTCTAGTGAAAATAAGTTATGGTCAGCCAAATTTAACGGCATGAAATTTCTGTATGATCACCTCAACGCCACATAAAATGTGAACAAAGTGAAAAGTCTAGGTCCTCATAAGATCACCCAACATCTTAGCTCATATATGATGAGATGTGCCATTTTGGCCCGGGGTCAGTATGAGTCCGGGGATGTTGCGGAAGCAAAATACTCTGACTTGGAGAAAGAAGTTAAATGGCTGGCCGACAATGAGAAATCCCTTAGTGAAGTGAATTAATTTTTGAAGGCTAAGGCGCTTGAAAGTGATGAAAAAGTGAAGTCTTTGGAAAAAGAACTTTCCACCCTGAAGACCTCAGCTACCGAGTTGGCAGCCGGTCTGGAGGCTTCGGAAAAGTCTTGTGTCAACTTAAAGGCATCCCTGGAGAAGTCCCAACTAGATGTTCTTAATGTCAGGGATATGGCTTTCGACCGGGCAAAAGATCAAGTGAGTTGTCTTTATTCAGAGTTGGACATCTCCGATGTTGACTTTTTCAAGGAAGTAGTGAGTGGGAAGTTAGTGGAGATTGATGATGAAAGCCCAAAGAATGAAGAGCCGATCACTGTTGATACCTTGAGACCACTGAAGGGTCTTAGTTTTTTAATTTTTAAATGGCTTTAAGTTAGTCACCCTTTTTGGTGGGTGCATTTTGTATAACTTTTGACATGTTTGTCTGACAATCGCCCAATGTGTATGCTTTTTAATCATACTTTACTTTTTGCTTTATTTTATCAAAGAAATATTATCTGCCGATTACATAACAATTTTTATGCATGGAAGAGTTACGTATGTATGCCCAGTCGAGTGGTACTGGAAAGACCCTGACGTCTTTAACATAGTATTTTTTCAATTTGTTTTTCTGCATTTCTACATTCATTTTATCGTTCGCATACATGGAAGGAATTTGTGGATGTGTAGTAGCCTTCCAGCCGAGTGGTTCTTGTTAGACCATGAAGGCTTTATAAGGACACTAATCCTTGTATGTATTTATAATGTGTTTAGCCAATGTCATCGACTCCCCCGACTGCAATTTTATCCTCGAGCCTTTCGTAGCGACTATAAGTCGTGATGCTAGGGTATTTTTATGCCTTGACGTTGTGCATGAGGCGTAGAGCCAATGAAGTTAATAGTGGCGAAATGCCGGGCTATACCTGAGTAGGCCCATTAAAATGAACCTAGGCAGTGAGCCAAGTTGTGGCGAAACGTCGAGCTATACTTGAGGAGGCCTATTAAAATGAACCTAGGCAGTGAGCCGAGGGGTGTGCAATTAGGTCTAGCTAGAGTGCAGAGCCCGTGGCGTAGAAATGTGGCGTGAAGCCAATGCGGATATATCTGATACTAGAGTCTTGAGTGACCCAGCCGAGGTGCAGTGCACTCAATAGATTACATCCTATTTGATCTTTACACATACTAAGCTTGTTAAAGGTGTCTCGTTAAAAACTCTGGACCTTGCCTTGGGAAAAGAGTACACCAATGTTATTTATTACATTAGCTTACATAGTTTAACTGAAATAAAGCCTAAGACTAATTACATGCCAAGTCTAGGTATTTCTATTCCATCAAGGTTTTCACAAGCACCCTTGTTGAGCTTCTCCATCTGAAACGACCCTTCCCAACTAGGTGACAACTTCCTTTTTTTTGTAGGATCAGTGACATTCTTGATGACTAAGTCTCACTCTTCAAAGCCCCGTTATTTGAACTTTATATTGTACCTCCGTGTTATCCTTTGTTTAGCTGTAATTTCTCTCTTCTTTTCATGTTTGATATGAAGGTCGTAAAGCACATCTGCCAAAAGATCCGGAACATGATTCTTCCTAGACACGAACACATTAACATCACACTTGTAACACCCCATATTTTCAATTATTATTAAATTGGAATTGTAATTATTTAATTAATTAAAATTTGATTTTTTTGGGAATTATTGGAATATTAGAATTTTTAGAAAATAAATAAGAGGAGAGAATTTGAATTTATGGTGTAAAGAGTAGAAGCAGGGGTGTATGGAGTAAAAGCCTCTAATAATTTATTTTATTATTATTATTGTTATAGAATAATAATAAAAGGAATAAAAAGAGGAAAAAAAGAATTGGGAGTAAAAAACTCTACTTAATCCTAATTAATTTATTTCTATTATTTGGCAAATAAAAAGGAATAAATAAAGGAGGATAAAAAGGAAAAGAAAAAGAAGGTTATTTGGAAAAGTCATTATACGTGAAATTGGAGAAGAGAAGAGAAGAGAGGAAAAAGCCAAACGCCGTAAATTCGAAGGATCATCGTGAGGTAAGGGGTGATTTCATTCCGTTAATATGCCTTATGGGTTTTGGGATACAATTGAATGATTGGGTATGTTAGAAAACTTGAATTAGATAATTCTAGGTTTGTAGGATTATCTCTAATTGTGTCGGATTATAGGAATTGGAACCATTAATGGGATAAATAATTAATAGGAATGATGGAAACATGATTTATGATGTTGTGTTGATGTGTATTGGTTGCATTTTGGTGTTTCTAATGCTATAATTCGTATGGGAATGAGTAAGAATGAATTGGGACACAAGTTGCTGTCAAAAACTGAGATTTTGGTAATGCATGTCGTGGGAACCGGTTACTCCTGGGGAGGAACCGGGTTCCCAATTCAAATTTGCAAAAACTGGGACTTTTTCAACGTGGAAACCGGTTCCCAGTATGGAGGAACCGGATTCCCCATACAAAATTCCAGGAGCGTGACATTTTTAAAATGTGGGAACCGGATTCTCCCAGGGAGGAACCGGTTACCACTGTGTTGAATTTTAAAATGTTTAAAACTTCAAAAATTCATATTTTCTAAACCGTAGCTCCGATTTGAGTGCCGTTTTCGGAAGTATTTCTTAAATTAAAAATACTATCTTATAAAATAAGAAAAATATTATTTTATGAAAACTATTTTAAAAATAGTCGAATTCCCAATTTTTGTAAATTTTGGTATTTTGAGAATGGTGTAGAATTGGTTGTGAATCGTTCCGACTTAGTGAATGAGGACTGATACTTATGTGTTGTGCCTGCTATCCATTATGATTGAGATGTGATCATGTGATATATTGGTTAGATTGTTTTGACAAGTTGAATGAAGATTGACGCTTATGTGTTGTTTTCCTTGTTGTTTATTCATGATTGTATTGATATCATGTGTTATTGTCGATTTTGTATATTCATGATGGTTGTTGATCTCAGTTGTTATTGTTGTACATACTGGTGATAGTCTTACTAATTGAAGGGTAAGCGTTTGGCATAGTTATGCTGTGTGATAATTTATTTCATAATTATGTTGTTATCATGTGATACTCGTTGATGTTGGCATTATGTGGAATTATGTTGTGATCATATTCCGTTGAATTGATGTTGCATGCTTTTATGGTGCATGCATAAGCATTGTTTATGGTTCATTCCCATTGTGCGGAAGTGAGCTTGCAGAGCCAATAAACTTACCAGGATTCAGAGGTAGTGAGGCTAGATTCTTGACCCAGTGGTTATGGGCGAATCATGGATTGAGATTCTTGACCCAGTGGTTATGGGCGAATCATGGATTGAGATTCTTGACCCAGTGGTTATGGGCGAATCATGGATTGCCGCTGTTTTCCGAGTGTGATGGAACAGTGGGTGAACTCGGTTCACGTTTGGTACCACATGCATAGAGTCTGCATTGCGTATGGGATTGTAACATGCTAGGATGGTTTCCAGTTTTGCAATTTCCATTGATTGTTATATTTGCATAAATCATTGTGTGAAATGCAATTGTGAACTGAACGATGATTATGTTAATGATAGTGGACTAATATCTTGAATTGTTCTGTGTATTTAAAGAACATATAATGCATTCTATATTAGATAGAGATCTCACCCTTACTTTAATGATTTCAGATTAAAGTTAGCAGCTCAGGAGTCGGTGAGGATGGCTTATAGAGCTGTGTCGTGTTTTATCCGCGTGTGTCAGTGTCATGCTCTGATAGTTGTAACACTGGGGGAAACGCTTGTTTGATGAGTTTTGTTTAATACTCAATTGTTTTAAATTATGTTGGGAATACTTATGAATTGAAGTTATTCCGGTTTGAGGTATTTTCCGCTGTGTAGAACATGAAGTTGATTTTTGAATAATCTATTTTATTTATTCCTTCAGTTGAGCATGATTACCGTTTGAGATTGAGAATTTTGTATTTTATTTTAATTGTGACATCCCCTTCATGTTACTACGATAAAATCTAGTTTGATATCAATTTAATTAATGTATTATTGATTATTTAGAAGGGTGTTACAACACTCTTCCAAAAAATCTTCTTCACTACTAGGAAACATGACAATTCCAAATATTAGTAAAGCAAGAACAACATAAAAAGGCATTCGTGTTGTTCGATTCTGCTAACTCCTTTGCCTTACTTTCCAATGCTTTTCGGAGAACCCCTTTAGACTTACACATAGGTGCAACCTCTCTGACTGGAAGATACAACGCTGCAGCTAGCCTATCATATGTCACTTTTTCTCCTAAATTGGTAAAAAGGATGCCATTTTTCAAAGGCCATCCTAGAAAAACCTCAAACTCCTCAATGGTTGGAGTCAATTGAAAGTCTTGAAAAGTAAAACGTCGGAGAAGAGAGTGATAATACTGATACAAGGCAATCATAGCGCGTACATCAACACGCGTATCTAGAAGCTTCAAAATATACCTATATCTCCTCGTGAAAGTAATCATATCAGCTGTCTTGACCCTCTCCCACAAACGTATCAGTACATCCAACTTTGGCATGTTGACTTTGATTAGATTGGTGTGCTTCTTGTCATCCATTTGTCAACTGTTTGCTTACACGAACCAAGTCTTTAGGATTCTTGCACATGAAAAAAATGAAATGTTTCAAATTATTATAAATATTTTTATGCATGATGGATGTAATGCAATGTGATGCAACATTAGTATGTTAAAGTTTTTTAGGACGGTTGGATATGGTTTTGAAGTCTACCCAACAAATCCCCCAGAATGGCTCTAAGGTTTTTTTATACAACAAACACAAATTCTAATATTGTCATCAGTCGCAATTGAAAATTCCAAGGCTACAATATTTTATTTTAAGATAATTTGGTTTAAGGGAAGATTACGTATTGGCCCGAATAAACAAGAACATGTTTAACGGTGTAATGCAACGTAATCCTCGACACAAAGATCTAAATAGGGTACTCAAAATCATTGATCCCAACTTGGATATATCATTTTCACCACAAATAAATTTGCGATTAGACGATATATCCAAGAAAGTCTCATTTGAGAATTCTTAAAGCCCAAAGGTTAGGTTTCCTTAAAGGTTAAACTAGAGGAAAAATCCCTTCTAACAACATTATCGTCAATGCAAAAACAACTTGCAATCAACAATAATGTCTTCGAAAGAACCTCCCCTAGGTGTGGCCTTCGCACCAACTTATAAGACATTTTGTCTAGAAAATCAATACTACGCAACCACTCTAATTTATGTGTTCTATAGCCTTGGTAGTGGGATTTTCCTATAATCCCATCAACATTCCCAAACAAGATAATATACAAAGCATAAGGAAATAAATGACTGAATTATAAATATAAGAATAGATGCAATAAGAAGAAAGCAAAAATAAACACACACATGAAGAACTAAACTAGGGTTGACTCGCTTAGTCAAAAAAATAGTGGTCCCTAGTGGAGTCGTCATCTGTGATAACTGGTTTTTCATCGGTTATTTTAAAACAATGAAGTCGCCACCTAATTTTATTTGTTCTAAAAAGAACGATAAAATATAGATAAAACCCACAAATGACGGATAAGGCGGTCTACATGACCAAAAAATATGGATTCGGGAGTAGGTTATGCATGGGGGAGGTATTAGCACCCCTCACATCCATCATACTCGATGGGACCCGTTTAGTTCTAAGTGTTTGTGTGTAAATTCACTAATTTCTAAGTTATGAAAGGAGAAAGAAGAAGTGTCTTTATCTTTAGGTTTTTGAACTCGCCAAAGGCATCATGTCTTGTTCCTACGTACTCCCTCGTGCAATGGGAAAGACAAAGTTCCGTAGTTCCTCTTGAAAATTTTTACGTTGGTTGTGTTGATTTTAGAAAAAGAAATTTTTGGATGGTCGCATATGAGCGAAGAAGACAAGTTTGATGATTTGAAGTTATTTTTATGTGGGAGACAAACATCGGACCATAAGCGTTCAACGACTAATGCTCCAAGTACTCGGATGGAGATGACAGAATCATTCTAATCATCTTTTTCTACCCAAAAAGTTTTATTGGAAAAATGTGATGAGAAACAAGGTTCGCTTGATTATATTCAATTAAAGAAACCAAGCGTACGATCGAGAGTCGAAAAAGGACTGACTACCTTATGCTTGGGAGGGGAGAAGTAGAACATTTTATTTATGAAAATATTTTTGAAAAGAAACTCGACGTTGGATCAAGGTTTAAAGATTTGATTATGAAAGTGTTTTGATGTTTGGTATATGGATCAAGAGAAGTTGAACCAAGTTATAATTAATCAAGTATATGGACTTAATTAATCTTGTGAAGATAGGTTCTCCTATCCTTAACCATGAAACTCTAGTTCATGGACAATTGGTATATGGACCAAAGTTTTTGGGTTATGGTTAGTCAAAGCAAACTAGGGCTTCGATTAACCTTGTGAGAATGGCCATGCTCATTTCCAACTATGAGACCCTCTTGGCACATGAGCCAAGCTACAAGAAATGTAATTATTTATGTCAAGTGTGTGAAGTGTACAAGTGTGAATAATTCATACAAGCATACAAGAGGCGTGTAAGGTAATTAAGCCCACAATACACGTCTAAATCCTTAAATAATTATTAGAATAGATCTTTTTATTTGTTAAAGATTAATTAACAATTTAATCGATAATTATCAAATAAAACTATCATGAAGCTAATATTTATTTAATACGAAGCAATATTCATTTTCATAATTTAATAGAAATTAAATAAATGAAAATAAAAATCACACAATACAAGTCCCAAACTTTAAATAATTATTAGAAAGGATCTTTTTTATTTGATAAATATTAATTAATATTATTTAATCAATAATTATCAAATAAAAACTATCATGAAACTAATAATTATTTAATACATCAACACAGTTCATTTGCATAATTAATTAAAATAAATAAAGAGAAGAGTTTAGAAATTGACCTATTTTGAAGCAATTCTAGGGGTGTGAAAAGCATAGAGGAGTCCAGGCCCAATAGGATGGTCCGCTGGATCCAATGTGGTAAGCTTTATGATGTCCACCATGATCTGCGTATTTGAAGCGTTGAACTCTTGATGATGTTTGATGGAGTGGATCGGAAGGTGTATTGAATGAGGGTGTACGATAAGAACAATGGAGAGATGTGCATGGGATATTTGAGGGTCCGCGTGATCTTGTATGCACGTCCATCTAGGGTGTACTGTGAGCTCACATATATGAACCGTCAGATGTTGATGATGGAAGTTTGATGGTGATCCGATGGTGATGAAGACGACAACGTGTGAGAACCTGTGGAACTTACTTACAGAGTCGACCCAAAGTAATTAAGGGTGGTGACATATGTCACCACCACACTAGGACATTTCTTAAAAATAATAAAACAAAATAATAACAGCAAAACAAAACATTAGTTCTCATAATCGATTTCCCTCTCTATCTAAAACATAATGCTCTCTCCTGTCTCTTAACTATCCTCGCCGGAAAAGAAGGAATGGCCGCGAAAGCCTCATGCGACCCTGATTTCAATTTTTACATTTTCTTGTTTGTTTTCTCTTCTACTCTAATCTTGATTTGATTTTTGATTCTTTGTGGATATTTCTAGATCTAAAGGGAAATTTCAAAACCCTAATTCTCGATTACATGGAAAATGCGATAATGATGAAATGTATATAGAAATCGAAAGTGATAAAGGAAAGGGAGAAAGAGCGAGCCACAGCGTCCGAAATCTCCGATTTGCTTCAACCTTTGGTGAGATCTTTCTTTTTCCTTCTCTGACTTGTGATTTGCTTGCTTCTCTTCTTCTTGTTTCTGATTCTTGAACTTTTGAAGGGACTATTAGGTTAGGAAAATGATGATTTTCGAATTTAGGGTTCTTAGATCTAGGGTTTCATGCTTGCTACCGTTTTAAGGTTTTTGTGAACAGTCTTGATGGTCCTCGATTTATGTGCACTAAATGTCTTTATAGTGTGACAAATTAGGGTTTTGCTGCCTTTTTGACACTGACACTGTGATAGCAGGCCTGAGGAAATTATTTTGCTATTGGGCTTAACTATTTTCTGATATTTGCATTATTTTGATTTTCTGATATGTTGGTGAAAGGATTCTATTCGGGCTGGACCATTGTAATTCTGACTTTGCTTTTTATTGGTCGTATGTTGGACCTGTACTTGCTGAGTTTTCGATTTTATGGAAAAAGGTTTTATGAATTTGTATTGGGCCTGCCATGTGGTTTATGTAATTGTTATGTTTCCCCATGATGAGATGCATTTCTGATTTTTTTTGTCCATGAATTTGTGTTGCTATAACTATGATGAGTTCTGAGTTTTCTTTTTCACACCTCCCTTTGTGAACCAAGGTTTGCCTTTGTGATTTGAAATAGGAGTAGTGTATGCCATTGATTGAAAATCTGATTTTTTGTTGAGGATTTGAGATTGCTTGAATATGATTAAAAACCCTTATCATGATTCCTGCCAATAGTCCTTAATGATGAAATTGCAAAAATACTTTCTTATTCATGCTTTGATTGATTTTCTAATCATGTCTCTTGCTTGTTTCGTGTAATGGTGACAATGGCATGGACATGACAATTTAGTGAAGCTCAAAGAAGAAAAAGATGAATATATCATTAGCAATCTTAGGAATAGATTAGGAGTTCCATTTTGAAAGCTTAGGCATTAGGACTTGTATTCTTGTAACGTATTTCCATAAAGTTTGAATCATGTCGAACATTGAGAATTGAAAACTTGTAATTAGTATTGAAATAAATGCATTTAAATTTGTACTTGTAAAACTCGAAAAACAATGAAACTTTGAGTAACTTGGAATTCTTGAGCATGACTTCGAAAATTGTAACTTGCATATTTCTCTAATCTTGAATGATCTTGGCCCTTAGGACATCATGTGGAATCTATGACATTTGACTTGGAAATTAAACTTTCTCAAGATTCAATTGAAACTTGAAAGATTTAAATGGAAATCCTTTTGAATTGTTGCAAAGTAGATATGAAGGACTTGAGATCTAGGTTCCTTTTGAAACATATTATGTGTTTATTGCTTGAGATAATTACAATGTCTTTAAAAAAAGAGAATTTGGACATCCTTGCATTTTCCATGATAAATCTTAGAACTTAGGCCATAAAAACATTGAAATACTTACATATTTGAAAACAAATCTTGAATTCAAATGACATTCTCCTCAAAATAATTTGAAGCGTAATTTAGACTCATAATTCAAACTTCCTTGAATGAAAACCAATGCAAAGGACTTTGTAATACGGTGGGAGAACTGACTTTGAGATTTGTTTTGCTTTTTATCGCAAATGTTGCGGATAGCAAGAGTCGCCACCGACTTTTCTTTTATCCAATTAAGGGAAGGTGAAAAGAACAGAAGAAGACCTTCGTTAGATTCTGAGTAAGGGAGAAGGTTATGAAAAGGGAAGGTATTAGCACCCTTTTCCATCCGTAGTTTTCTACGGGCTCTTAGTTGCTTCTAGCTCATCTTTAAAAATTGTTTTCTGTGTGTTTGACAAAAATATTTTGAAAAGGCATTTCGCTTTGACTTTGTAATGATTCATGTAGGAATGTATACAAAGTGTTCGGAAATGTTTCGTTTTTGAAAAGAGTTTGAACTTTGACAAAAGTGTGAGGTGTGAAAAGTATTTTGATAGAGCAAGCAACTAAAAGTCTTAGTACCTACTCAGAATGGTCGTTTTCGTGTTATTTTATGTTCCTTTAGAATAGTGCTATCCATACCATTAGTTGGTAGGTAACCCTATTCGTTGGATGTATAAGGGACATTCGAAGGGACATCGAATGGTCATAGAAGGCAACATGTAGGAGTATCTTAGCACATTCGAAGGGACGATCATCACTCTTCGTAGGCAACAATCGAGGGACGAGATCATGTTTTCGTAGGCGACATCGTGGGTCTATGATCTTTGTATCGAAGGGACTACGATGATATGTTTGTAGGCAACGGTGATAGGATACCTCTACATTCGAGGGACTTGACCATTTATTCGAAAGTCAACGAGAGAGAATTACCCTAAGGGGTGCATGTGTGAGAAGAGTGTGTTAAATTCAGATATTTTATCTTGGAATTAGAAGTGATCTACGTTCGTTTTTATCTTTCCATACACGCCTAATTACTAGCAGTTTATAGGGTGCAAAAAGTAAATTGCGGAAAGTAAAGTGCGGAAAGTAAATCCTACGCTATTACATGGCTTTGGGGCAGTTACATAATAGGAGTGCGGAAAGTAAAATCCTAATTAAACTATTAAATCCCATGAGCAGTTACATAATATTGGAAAAGAATGCGAGAAAATAAATCCTAACTATTACAACCTGTAAGCAGATACATAATAATCGGAAAATATAAGAAATTCGCATAAGAGAAAAATATGTTAGTAAAAGAAAATTTTGAATGAAGAAAAATGTTTTTGGGTTAGTAATGATAATTAGATGATAGAATAATTTTTTGGGGATTTTCTGGATCGTTTTTGATAAGGAAAAATAATTAAAAGTCAATTTAATGGTTAATTAACAATTAATTAAAATATGCATGTAAAAATATTAATTTTTATGTGAAAAATCAAATAAACATTTTTCTGATTAAAATGCAAAAGGAAAATATTTTTGGTGATTTTTAAATGCATGAGAAAATTATTTAAAGAGAAAATAAATGAAATATAAAATATTAAGAAAATAAAGAAAAAGAGTTAGTTTGGAAAAGTGGTAAAAATAAAGTTGCAAAGCCAGGGATCGAACCCCTGACCTTCCTTTCACACGCGCGCGCTGTTTCCACTAGGCCATCCTGCATATTGTGTTAGTTAAATGAAACGAAAACGTTTTAAAAGAACTTGATTTCTGGAAACCCAAAACACGCGCGAAGATCTTCATCTTCTTCGTTTGAATTTTTGAACGGATAACGTCGGCCTGGTTCGATGCTAAAGCCCCTGCAAAATTCCAAAATCACACACAAGCAATATAAATTCATTATGAGTACATGGTTCGATTGGAAACATCGTTCTAAACACGATGGTGGTCTTAGTTTTGTCCAATTTTGCCTAGAACGCAAAGCCCTAAAACGGAGCTGAGAACCCTAACCATGGCATCTCGTGATCCCTATACTCAAAACACAATTAAACGATGCAGATAGCTTCGAAACTCCATTCTAAACACAAACCAAACATCAAAACATGTTAAATATGCATGGAAATCAAAAATCGAAATTGAGTTAGAATGAACAAACCGAAATCTAGAATTCGTGATTCTGGATGTTTGGGTGGCTTGTAAGTATCTGGAACGATTTAGGGGACCTCCAAGAATGTATTGGAATGCTTAGAATCGATTGAAACCACCTGTAACTAGGGCTGCAAGTTACTTGAAATACAAGTTTTTTTTGAAGTTGGTAAGGGTTCTTAGAGGCATAATTTTCGTCCTTGTGTCATGTGAATGCATTGTGTATATATAGTGGATGGATTTAGGTCAAGAATCATGAAGAAATAATGTATCAATCAATGAGAAAATATTTGATTTGGTATAAAACCAAATATTGCCTTTTTGATCAAATTTCAATCAATTCTCTTGCCAATCAATGCCAATTTCAAATTTGCGAGCTTGTGTGGATTGCTTGGACCTCAAGAATAAGAGAAAAATCCAATTTGCATTTAATTTTGATTTTCTACCTTTTATTTTAATTTAATTGGCTTTTAAATTTAAAATCCAAAATAAATAGAAAATAAAAGATAAAATTCGTGGCCTTGGGCTTGGGGGTTCCAAATTAGCTGAGGAACAATTTTGAACCAAGAAAAGTTAGGCCCATTTGCAAAATTTTGGATTTTGACAAGTATTTCTCTTTTTGCACCTCTTCAAAAATGCTCAACTTGTGCAAGGTGTATCTTGCTCAATTTTTAATATTTTAGGGTGTTCTTGGAATTTTTAGAAACCTCTAGATGTCCTCTAAACAAACTCTTTAGTTTCATCTCAATTGAAGTTTCCATGCTCAATAACACTTCTTTACAAAAAGTTGACTTTTTGTTGACTTTGAAAAGGACCTGTAATGTTTTCATCCATATCTTCCAAATGAAGCATTTTCTGACAAGCTTGTGAGACATGAAGTTGTAGAGAATTGAATTCTCTTTAAAATGAGAGGTGGTGGAAAAGTTTCTGACAAAGTATGAGAAAGTTATGCAGTCAAAGTTACATTGACTTTTATGAGAAAGCCCAATTTAGAAACTTAGACTTTTGATCAATTCTTAAGTTTTCTTGATGAATCATGATCAAACCTTGATCAAATGATGAATGTTACTTCAAAATATGGATGTTGACCAAAAATTATGAATTTTGACTGTATGTTGACCACAGTTGACTTTTTGTTCAATCTGTTGATTTTCAACCATCGAGCAATTGTTTGAGGAAACTTGACTTGTAAGGCTTGAAAATTGACATGGATATTCTTTGAAGCATATGATGAGGCACGATGACCATTGGAGATGTTGGAAACCACCTTGATCTGAGAATAGCCAAACCCTAGTTTGGGTTGATTACTTAGGAGAGGGTTTGTCTAGTCAACCCTTGTGAAATCCTTGAGTATGGATATGAGAAATGTCTTGAGAAGTAGGAGGGCAAATTTGGGTATGACAGCTGCCCCTGTTCAATATTCTTGTACTGGAAGGGTTAGATTGGCATGCTTGTCTTTCGTGACCTGGAGGTAGAAGATGATTGAACACTCGAGTACACCTGAAAATTTGCACTCGCTATTGATTGATGATGCGTGGGAATGCCATTTGGAGAAGCTGGTGACTTTACTGGGGAATGAGTCGTACGTTAGACTCAAGAATGTTGCCTGAATAGGAGAATCGTTGGAGATGGGCTTAAGATGCCATCTGGAGAGACTAATGCTTGGAAATGAGCCGTACGCTAGGCTCTTGCGGATAGTCTTGAAGGTAGAAGGGAGCACAAAGATGGGCTTAAGATGCCATCCGGAGAGAGTCGTACGTTAGACTCCGCGCTCGTCTTTGAATGAAGTTGTTGGTTTATACTAGTTTTTAACCAAATATGCAGCATTTTGAAAGTGGAGAGATGTCGACAAGTAGTCGGAGATGGGCTTAAGATGCCATCCAGGGCAACTGAGTCGTACGCCAGACTCTGTAGTTGTTGTTGACAATAAGAGAGAGTCAGAATAAACCTTCGTCTTGATTACTCTGAGGGGATAATAGTCGGCAGAATGTGGATAGCTTCCCTGTCGTGTTTTGGGTGTCGATCCAATGCCTATTGTCGGAGGACAACTTGGATGGTCGTGCGGATAGGGTTTCCCGTGTTGTTTCGGGTATTAATCCTGGACCTTCCATTTGGAAAAGGTTCGTACGATCTTTCGTATAGGGTTTCCTGTCTTGCTTCGGGTATTAATCCTGGACCTGTTGTCGCGGTTGTTCAGATAGGTTTCCCGTCTTGTTTCGGGTATTAATCTTTGACCTTTCGTTTTAGAAGTGATTTTTACCCGTTGGGAAAAACAAAAGAAACTTTGACAGGATATAGTTAGTCTCATGCAGATTATGATGCATGACAATGTGTATGAATGATGTATGCACATGTTTACGACTTTTATGAATAATGTATGAATGATAGATGTTGTGGTATTTCAAAACATATCCATCTTGACGAAGATGTGAATGCCTTGCTGGAGATTTCTAACATCTGCTTGGGGATGAAGTTTCTGAAACCCTTGCTTTGGAGGAGAAGGAAATGTCTTTGATTCCTCCGATGCACTATCTGACCAAGTTTCGAGCCTAGATATCAATGCTGCTGGGAAAAATAGGAACAGAGATACTCCACTAGGGTCTTGTCGTGAGTTGAGGATAGTAGAAAGCTGGAGACACTCCATTGGGGACCTCGCGTAGATCTTCTTGGGAGTGTCGATTGTGTCTAGGAGGCGGGCTTGAAGGATGGAGCTCGTGAAGCCTCCGCGGGAATAAGAGATGTAGGTTTCCTCCGATGCACTATCTGACCAAGTTTCGAGTTTGGATATTGCT
Source organism: Vicia sativa (assembly GCA_021764765.1). Lineage (NCBI taxonomy): Eukaryota > Viridiplantae > Streptophyta > Magnoliopsida > Fabales > Fabaceae > Vicia > Vicia sativa. The sequence goes on along the minus strand of CM038793.1, from coordinate 168,085,841 downwards.
GCTGCCGGGGGAATGATAACTGTTGAGAGATATTCTGCTGGGGGTAAATACCTCTGCTGGAGATGAACCGTTACTGCTTAGAGACTGACGTAACAAGATTAAGCTGGTTGGGATCGCTGCTCAGGGACTAACGCGATGAAACTTGGAATGTTGGAACTAGTGGGAGGAAATTTGTACTCCGTCGGGGAAGGTTTGCAGTGAGCGACACCTCTGTGGGGATTGTACTTTGCAGGGGAACCTTTTGGTGACTTCCGTCGTCATCTCAATTCCTAGAGCCTGTAGTAATTATCTTTGTTTGTTCGCTTTTCGCATGTTTGTGAATAGATGTTTACTGTCAGATGCATATAATCATTCAAAGTAATCATTAGACTTTATGCAAAAACAAACAATAGCGAACATTGTAAAAAGAAAGAACTTGTATTAATTTGAAACGTGGCGTATGGCCAAGCAGTTTGTATACAAGGAAAGTAAAAGCTATGCGGAAACAATCTCGTCGTGTTTCAACTATGCTAGTGCTCATATATTTTGACTATCTCATCTCCTTATTGTCGGTAGAAAGTGAGTGGATTGATTTTTGCCATTTGAATCTTGAATGCTGATAGTAGTAGTCTGTAGGTAGATGATCTGGACGAGACATAGTGTACGCTTAAATCCCTAACTTTTCCTAGACCGCCTTTCGGTTTTCGGATACCTTTTTGCCCAAGCCGCCTTTGCGGTTTTCGACTTGCCGTGTACATGTTTTGTATATATCCTTAACTTTTGCGAACCTCTTTGTTTCTCGGGATGCCCTTTTTTGCCTCGGTCGACCTAGCGGGTCTCATTATGCGTAGTATTTTTTGACTATGTCTGCGTTCACAGGGTGTGGGAAGTCTTCGCCATCCATGGTGCTAAGTATCATAGCTCCGCCTGAAAATACTTTTTTGACTACAAATGGTCCCTCGTAGGTGGGAGACAATTTTCCCCTGGGATCACCTTGTGGAAGGATGATGCGCTTGACTACTAGATCACCGACTTGGTAGACTCGGTTCTTGACTCTCTTGTTGAATGCTCTGATCATTCATTTCTGATAGATCTGTCCATGGCAGATGGATGCGAGTCATTTCTCGTCGATTAAGTTGATCTGGTCGAGGAGAGTCTGGACCCATTCGTCTTCCCCTAACTCTGCGTCCTGGAGAACTCTGGTTGAGGGTATATGAACCTCGATTGGCAGGACTGCTTCCATACCGTATACAAGAGAGAAAGGGGTTTCCCTTGTGGATGTTCGTACGGTAGTGCGGTAACCATGGAGAGAAAATGACAACATCTCATGCCAATCCTTGTAAGTCACTGTCATCTTCTGTATGATCTTCTTGATATTCTTGTTGGCGGCTTCCACTACGCCATTCATCTTAGGCCGATATGGAGAAGAATTGTGATGCTTGATCTTAAACTGCGTGCAGAGTTCGGTGATCATTTTGTTGTTGAGATTGGTACCATTATCTGTGATAATCCTTTCGGGATGCCACCAGGCAAATAAGATTATGCTTGATGAATCGAGCCACGACATTCACAGTAAGATCTGACGACTTCTACCCATTTGGTAAAGTAATCAATTGCTACAAGGATGAAACGATGTCCGTTGGAAGCGGTGGGCTTGATTTCTCCAATCATTTCAATGCCCCACATTGCGAAAGGCCAAGGAGCGGTTAAAACATTCAATGGTACCGGAGGTACGTGCACTTTGTCTGCGTATATTTGGCATTTGTGACAAGATCGAGCATAACGATGACAATCAGCTTCCATGGTGGACCAATAGTAACCTGTTCTCAGAATATTCTTAGCCATCATATGTCCACTAGAATGGGTACCAAATGCGCCTTTGTGTAATTCTTCAATGACTCGTTCTGCAGTTTTCTGATCTACACAGCGGAGTAAGCACAAATCGTGATTGCGCTTGTATAAGATGTCGTTGTTGAGAAAGAATTTGGATGCAAATCTTCTCAAGAACTTCTTATCATTGACAGATGCCCCTGCGGGATATTCCTGAGTCTCAAGATACCTCTTCACTTCGTAGAACCAAGGTTTCTCTTCTGTATCAAGCTCATAACAGTATGCTGGTTCGTCAAACTTCTCGATGATGATTTAGGGAGCCTCGTTGTCCCATCTGACCTTGAACATAGATGACATAGTAGCTAATGCGTCTGCCAACTGATTCTCTTCTCGTGGAATGTGGTCAAAAGTGATCTCTTCGAAGTAGGGGATCAAACTTAGAACATGCTCTTGATATGGAATGAGATTCGGATGTTATCCCACTATCGGTGATCACTAAATTTGAGTCTCCATACACATGCAGAATTTGATTCTTAAGTCAATAGCAACTTTGATACCCATGATGCACGCCGTATTCGGCCATGTTATTAGTTCAACTGAAACATAATTTGGCGGTGAAAGGCGTGTGTCCACCTGTAGGAGATGTAATGATGGCGCCAATGCCATTGCCAAGTGCGTTCGAGGCTCCATCAAAGACCATGGTCCATCGGGATCCTTGTTCGGGTCCTTTGCGGTCACGGTTCTTCACAATCATAACTAGTAAAACATCTTCGTGGAAACTCGAAGCTGCAGATGATAGTCATCTGACGATGAGCCAAATGATCGGCTACTACACTTCCTTTGATCGATTTAGAAGTATCTTGGATCGTATTCGGTCAAGATCATTTGCCATCTTGCTATTCTTCGAGAGAGTGGTTTCTCGAATATGTATTTTATCGGATCCATCTTGGAGATCAATAAGGTAGTGTGAGTCAACATATCTGTCTTAGTCGTGACAGAAGTGCAAGTTTTCTTGTGAGTATCTTATTTCACGATCGGTAAACTTTTGCTAAGGTAGTATATTGCATACTCTTTTCGACCGGACTCGTCATGTTGCCCAACACACACCCCATTGAATTCTCTAACATCAAGTACATGATAAGAGGTCTTCCTTGGCGGCGGCATCGGGATAGGAGGATTACTGTAGGTACTCCTTGATTTTGTCAAAAGCGATCGGCAATCGTTCCATTCCACTACGATCTTTCTTGATGAAGATTGGCTCACAAGTAGCGATTAGATGTGCGATGAATCGCAATGTAATTCAATCGTCCCAAGAAACCTCGACTTTTTCTCGGTGCGAATTGGAATTTCTTGAATAGCTTTAACCTTGGCGGGGTCAACATCAATACCTTTACCATGACTATGAACCCTAGGAGTTTACGGATTTGACTCAAAGGTACACTTGTTGGGATTAAGTCTTAGTCAGTACTTCTTGATCTATCAAAGAGTTTAGTAAATGATCGAGATGCTCCTCTTGAGTTTGTGATTGAGCTATCATGTATCGACGTAGACCTCTATCTCGTGATGAATCATGTCATGAAATAATGCCACCATGGCACGATAAGTGGCGCCGTTCTTGATCCGAGCGGAATGACCTTGTAGTAGAAAGTGCCCAACGTGTTCAAAGTAGTCTTCTCCATGTCTTGAGCCATTTTGATTTGGTTGTAAGGAGAAACCATCCATGAAGGAGAAAACCTTATCTTTGGGCGGTGTTGTCGACTAGAACATCAATATGAGGAAGTGGGAAATCGTCTTTCGGACTCGCTCTGTTCAAATCTCTGTAATCCACACACATTCATACTTTACCATCCTTCTTAGGTACGGGTACCACGTTTGCAACCCACTGCGGATAAAAGTAGAAACCGGCATTGAGCGCTTCATAACCCGGCTTTTATTTTCTCGACATCTCGGGGCGCATCTGACGGACCTTACATTCTTGGGAGAAAACCTTCTTTTGTCGGTAATCGGTGCACCACAATGTCAATGTCTAGGCCTGGCATATCTTCGTATGACCAAGCAAAAACCTCGATATAGTCTCGTAGCATCTGAACCAATCTCTTTTTGACACTGCTTTCAAGACCTGCTCCTATCTTGATCTCTTTTCTGTCTTCATTAGTACCTAGATTCACAACCTCAACTGGCTCTTCGTGTGGCTGTATAACTCGTTCTTCTTGTTGTAGCAGTCTGACAAGTTCTCCTGGCACTTCACAATCTTCCTCACCGTCGTCTTCGGTTTGGTAGATCGGATTATCGAAGTCATATTTAGCAATAACATAGTTGTTATCAACGAGATTCAGAGTGAATCTGCAGTGTATCACGTGGGTGTGTGTAAGAACACATAGCTTTTTGAAGGGGTGAAAAAGTAAAAGAAAGAAACATTTAAATGCAAAATTCCAACGATTTTATTGAATGAAAATATGCAAATGACAGATGATAACCCTCACAAACGAGCCACGATGCCCCGAGCAAGGCACCAGGCTTTAAAGTTTATTGTTCAAAACGCAAAAACGAAAAGCAAAACAGAAAACAAAAGCAATTACTCCTGTCTAAAGGAGATTGGTATAGCGTCTTGATCTTCCAATTCTTTGAGTCCGTTGGGGTTGGGAAGACCCATTTCTTGATGTCAATCGTCGTTGTTTTCTACGCATGGACTCCATTACCGATGCGAAAGGGAAGTTGGCGGGACGTTCGCGTATCATCTTCGACCTTTGATGGTGAAGCCTAAACCGATCTTGTCGGTTGAAAGGAAGATCGGAAGCGACCCCAAATAGTACTACCTCCTTCTTCAAGCTGCGGCTTGGGCATCCTTGATGAGGCTATCCTAAGCGGAACTTGTGTAACCGGGAGTAATTGGAGAGTTAAAGGCATGACTCTTGGAACTGTTTGAAAGCTTGAGGAGTTTAAAAATTCACCCTCCAGGTATTCCTCCTCGCATCTTGTAACAACTTTCCCTTCTTTGGGTACTTGACACATTGCAAGGTAGAGATAACGCCGCCCCATGTATCCAAGGCGTCAAGTAGGCAAGAGTAATGGACGGATGTCCATGACAAAGAAAGTGGAGTCGAAAGTCTAGGAACCGACTTTAAAGAGAATGAGCTCTCAATCTTGTTCGTTTAGAACCATCTAAAGCTCACAATTATGTCGGGGCTTCAAGACCAATCCTTCAATATCAAGTCGATCAAAGCACTCTTGGTAGGATATTCGAGCGAACCGGTATCTACCAAAACATGAGACAATGTAACACCCTTGCATTCGATAGAGATGTGCAAGGCTTTGTTGTGTTCCTTCGGAAGAGTCAAATCGACCTCGAGAAGCCTAGATCGTTGTTGGCAGCCAGCTATACAAACTTCAAGCGATCGGTAGTAGTGTCTTGCGATGCGTGAGCATTCTTGAATTTTACCAAGGCCTTAGCATGAGCCTCGAGCACAAGCGAGAGAAAGCATGGAGATCTTGGGAGTCTGTCCCAACTATTCCACAACATTGTAGTCACTCTTCTTGATAATCTTGAATTTCCTCCATTTCTCGTTTGGAGGTGTCTTGACAACTTCCTTTGGTATACATAGGAGCGGGATGAGTTCTTGGTTCTTTCCCTCTAGTTTGAGGCGGTTCAATAGTTGGAATCTGGTGGAGCCAATGTCTTTTGGAGGAGAGATCTCGGAGAAAACACTCTTCGGTTCGGTCACCTTACTTGATCCGGTGATGTTGTCAATGTTAGGAATGGAAGCTTCTACCGTAAGATCCCCAATGGTCAGAGGGTCTTGCTTGACGCCATGATAGTAAACCTTAGTTCCATAGTTCCAAGGTATAGCTTTGTCAGAGGAATATGGAACTGTCCTGAGAGAGGTAATGATGAGAGGTGCCACTCTAGGCACATGATCAACAGAGGAAATCCTTATTGTGTTAACATCAACATAGTCTTCTAGGAAATCGTCCCCCCATCTGGTCGCCTTAACATCTTCAATAGGAATCTTGTAGCTTTCAGGAACAGTATACTTCACCATGTAATCGAACTTTCCACTTGGCTGCCCCAAGGTATCCCATACTTCTGGTACAGTTTCGCTCACATCTTCGATCTTTAGTTTCTAAGACATGTCTTCACACAGATTCTCCACAGGTGAAGGTTTCAGGAATAGCACTTCTCGGTTATCCATCATGCATTGAAGACGTCTTCTCAACCAAGCACATCCGTCAGGTGCAGATGGGCACCAACGACAATTCTCTGGGCATCCTGGATTGACACCGGCTTGCAACAGATTCTTCTTAATAGTCATCAGAGGAATAGTCAGGTCATCTATATTGAAAACATAAGAGTTCTCGTCAATAGCATTGGAACTTTTGCCATGATTAGGCATAGGTGCATTGATCACATTCAGAGTCTCAACCGGAGGATCAAACTCAATCTCTTTAGCTTGATCATATCTTGAATCTTGTTCTTGAGCCCAAGTCATCGATTGCTATGTCCAATTGGAGTGGTAAGCACACTTAGCATTAGGATTGTATCTCGGAGAAGAAACTTGACTTGTAAGGCTTGAAACTTGACATGGAGATTCTTTGAAGCATATGATGAGGCATGATGACCATTGGAGATGTTGGAAACCACCTTGATCTGAGAATAGCCAAACCCTAGTTTGGGTTGATTGTAGGAGAGGTTTGTCAGTCAACCCTTGTGAAATCCTTGAGTATGGATATGAGAAATGTCTTGAGAAGTAGGACGACAAATTTTGGGGTATGACAAACATATTATCACGAACCAAGGATACAAGCCCGATCTTCAAATTAATGATTACAAAACAAATGACCCCCTAATGTCACCCTTCATCCTTCATGAAAGAATGGATACATTACATGCCATGCTTAATAATCTGATGAAATATAGTGCCTTGAAGAAACTTGGAAGATACAAAAACCTGATTAAGAGGTATAATGAAGTAGAAGAAATCATCAATGAGTAGTTTACACAGAAGACACTGATTTTAGGATCACCTGCCTCCATATCATCAACAAACGTGACCAATAAATAGTGAGGATAAGAAAGGCAAATTTTAGGGTGCGACGTATGGCTTGTTACGAGTGTGCAAAGAAACGTTGGTTAAGGAGGGACATGTTTTGGACTTCACTCTGTTGAATCCTCCCAACAGATTGTATGTGTTCAAGCAGAACCTTGATTGAATATGTGGATTGTATAAGTAAAAAACTCATCTTTGATCATGTCCGGATGTGTACAGTATTTTGTGTTTGCTTCGTATTTCCATGTTTGTGTTCCTAAGTTTTAAGTTTTAAGCTAATATTTTGTTTTTGCTAATGTATGTTTTGAAATGCTTATGATCTGGATGTATTATTAAATTGTGTAAAACAATGTTTGACTGCTATGTTTGTAATATATATCACTTTAGTTTGTGTGTTGTAATATTATATTAAGTAATCTTAAGAAAAGTTGTTGTTTGGTATTGACCATTTAAGTTATCAGTAATATTGTTGGTAGATTAATACATTCAGTTGTTACATTAAACAATACAAAATGATGAAATTGAAACATAAATAGACAAATTGCTGGATAAGGAATAGTTAAGGGTATGCAAATATTTGGTGGAAAAGTAATGGTGTTTGTTAGCAAATCTTGTAGCAGAGATATAGTTAACAATTTAAAAGTCAAGCGTTTATTCATCAATTTCTTTTTGCATAGTCGACAACTTATCACTTTTGAGAACAAAATAATTGTTCCATGGTATTGTAAATACATTTAAATATAATGTTGCTAATAAGTACGAATTAAAGTTTTAAAGTTGAATTAAAGTTTTAAAGTGTTACACAAGAAATAATAGTAATGGTTAAAATAAAACTAATGAAATGAAGTAATAACCAAAAAGAAGTTTAAAATAATAAACTTAGTAAAAGAATTACCTATTAAAGATTTAAACAAATCTTGGAATTTAGCTTTCTTAGTAGGAATATCATACTATCTTTCATCATATATCAATTGATTTTCAAGAAAAACAACAATATAATTATCATTTGGATACAACACTGACTTAAACTCATTTAAGCTTCTTTAAGTTTTTTTGCTATTTCTGCTCAATTTCCATCAAAGTAAGTTGTTGTATTTCTTTATCTGATAATGACAAATCTAGAACAAAAACTTAGTAAAAATATTTAGATAATATAAACGTAATATTATGTGTAATAATAAAGGAATAATTACCTTGATTCGTTGACAATGTTCTTTGTTCTTAAAGGATTCCATCAGATAAGTATATCCAAGTGTTTCACCAAACATGATAAGGTCGATTCATAGAAGCGGATAACAACACGGTAACAAAGAGTTTTTGCAAAAATACACCAGAACCCCAATTATATGCCTCTTTTGTTGCCTCAATGAACTATTTTTCATTTTGTAGAAACCTCATTGCAAAGCATGCCTCTCAGAAACGTTTATGTTTATAACCCTCAACAGTTTTGAGATCATCATAACTTTTTGGTCCTTTCTTAACAATTAACAACATCCTCATATAATAAAATTCTTCAATTGAGGGGGGACCCAAATTAATCTACCTATTGTGTAACCTTGCTTGGTTTCCATGTTCTGTTTCTTTCGACATAAAAAAATTTAGAGATAAATTGAACACAAGTCAAGGACTTTGCTTCCTCATATTCCTTATTTTCAACAAACCATGAAGTAAACATAGATTGATTACACTTGCTTTACACAAGACATTTCCAATTTGTTCAAAATCTTTGAAGTACCTAAATTTTCTCTTTCAAGTGAAAAAATCTTTCAACAACTGGTTTCCTTTCATGAATAGTATAATAAAATATCCTCCAACATCCTTCACTTGGTGAGATATCTATAATCAAGGTATTTTTTATTTTGTCAATATTAAAACCGGGGCTATCATTTGGGCTGTTACATCGAATATTCTATCGAACCCTTGTTGATGTACTTGAAGAGATACTTTATTGAAGTACTTTGATTGCACCATTACATATTAATGGGTGCTTCATAATTCATTAGTAAACTTGGATTGTGTGGCACAATATGGCCGCTATTAAGTTTTACTCCATTCCTATCAATTTTATACCCATTATATCTTCTTTTATACACATGATATCCATCTTGATCAACTACGGTCACATCCTAGAACTTATTTGGATAAAACTTGGAACACTTTCCATTCAACATGCATGGACATTTAGGGTTAGTCATACAACAAGGTCCATCAACCATGTGGTTCTTCACAAAATTATACAACCTGGGTTGCTTCACCGAATTTGGAACCTCAACTGATATAATTTTATCTATATCTTCAGGTTCTTGATATTTATTATATTGGTGCAAGAAGATAAGTAGGTGGGTGTGCGACAACCCTCTCTTTTGAAATTCTATTGTGCACATATTGGAAATAGTATTATCATATAATATAGTAAGTATGTTATGTTATTATTAAAGGAAGAAAATATTTTTATAGGTTATGTAAATAATATGATATGCAAATAAAAAGTATGTAAAAATGTAATACGAAAATTACTTACAAGCAAGGACTTTGCCTAAAACTCATTTTTTTGTGACGTCTGACAACAGGCTATCAAACCTCATTTAAAATTTCATGCAATGATGTCAGGTCAATCATGTGCCTTCAAGTTGACAGGCTTCAAATCTCTTTGAATTCTGGATAATTTGGGTTGCAAGTGAAAGTAATAAAAAGGTATGGAAAAGTAACTTTACTACAAATAGCCATTTCGTCATAGTGAAACTGATCCATAAATTTCTACTACCAACATAAGATGACAGTAAAAGAACTCTTTTTACTGTACTTGAACCTGCAGTTTGATTTTCATCTCCATCCTGGTTTAGATTGTTATACTTAGACACTCTAAGTTTAGGCGATTATTTACGGCGATTTCAACCTCCCCCCTTATAGCATTGTGTAACCATCAACCAAAAATTGTTGAAACAACCTTCTTGATGATAAAAAGGTTTTTCCTTCTTGTAAACGAGCTTGTACTCGAAAAGCAAGACATTCTTGAATAGTCAGCCTATTTCTTGGATTATCATAAAAATGTCAAGATCTCTATGTGCAACATTAGGTCTATAACCATCTTCTCCATATGGAAATATTAAAGGATATTGGTAAGCGAGATAGCTTGCTTGAAACTCATCAATGCATTTAAGTTCCCCCTCGTTCTTGTATAATGATGTCTCTTTCTCCAGCTGTGTCAATGTCCCCAATAATTAATGCATCCACATAAAAAATAATTGATTGGTTGTACACTCTTCCATCTGTAGTTCAAATTTGCTATTAATATGCGTGTTATATTTGTACAAAATGTCACATAAATTCTGAAAAATTTGGGGATCAATGTTGTTCTTGTTGCTGTAATGAAAAAATAGTTGGCAAGTAACAATAAAGAATAAGAATAGTTAGTACGGTAGTTCGAACTAATAATTACAAATTTAGAAACTGGCAGTAGCATAGATGCTTATAGTTAGTATTATTGAATTTAGGAAAAAATAATATAGAAGATTATACATTGGGAGTGAGCAGTAAATATTTTGTAAGTAAGTATGCTTTAAGTATAAGAAAATAGTAAAAAGCAAAACAACAAGTAGTACGTACCATAGTCCTTCCATTCTATCTGTAACTTCATTCTCTATGTCATAAATGTAAAGTTGGGAAAATTTAGGTGCTTGTCCTTCCAGTGGCAATAAACTCCTAATTTTGTGGTATCATCCTTGGATGTCAATCGTTGGATGACCACGACCATTGTTGAATTTGTTGTCCAACTTAGCACCAGGAGAAGTGAATGCATACATCATATTGTATGTTCACAAATGTGTTTGGAAACTTTTACTATCTTTGGCATTTTTATCAAAAAGAAGATGTGCTAAAATTTGTGGTGGATGATTTAAAATTGTAGTTCAACTTTTCATTTCCACAACATAAGGTGTATTTGTGATTTGTTGAATGTTTACATTTGTCCTTCCATTCTTGGTACCACATCAAGGTGTTGCAACATCGACACTCGGAGCGCATCACCTAAATCAGAATATTCTATGTATAATAGGCATAAGAAACATAAATATCTATTTGTTCATGAATGATATGAGTAAGTAAATAGTATTAGTGGTATACCTTCATTGTGACATAGAGGTTGGTAAGGAGTTGGGAGTGGAGGAAAATTGTTGTCTTCCCCGAGGCTATCGTCATCCGATGATTCTTTTACTATTGAAAGTATAAAAGTAATAGTTGTTAGGAAAATCATGAAATGTATGTTTATTTGTAATGATATATGCACATGACAAAAAAAATGTAGATTGTATTAACTGAAGTTATGATAATAAAATATGTCAAACATGTTTATCATATATTCAATTATGATGCTCATGTAGTAAGGTGTATATTTTCACGAGCTTAAAATCAAATGTGGCAGTAGGTAGTTTATTTATACCATAAATATATTCATAACAATGAATATTTTTTATAAATACCTAAGAAAGGATCATAGTCGGAATCACTGTCTTCGCCACTATCAAAATTAAAGTTAATTATAGGTTTAAAAATGTTACATCTATGTGACATTGGCGATGTATGTGAACTTGATGGCCTATCAACTGTTGGTGATATTCCCTAGACATAACTGTAAATGATGTAAATACAAAAAAATCAGAATGTGTTATACCCCAAATGTTGTCCCTAAGATCCTTTAACATCTCATGTAACCACAATGCACCAAGATCACACATTAGGGTTGATTATCTCACTTCTAGTATCTCCTATCTTTAAGTTTACTCTTAAGGGATCGCCAAGAACCTTGAATTGTGTATCTTATATAGTTGTGTTTTATGTTTAATAACCCTTAACTAAATCCAAAAAGATGTATGTATTTTCCTTTTATCTTTTTTTACATTATAGGAATGAAGCCAAGTACATCTTGCCCACCTCTTAAGCCATGGTTTGAAGTTTGTTGTCAATAAAATGTATGTTCAATGGATTTAAAATTTTGAGCTTCAAGGCTATGTCATGGCATTAAAGCTCTTTGGTCTAAGAATATCTCTCAATTTCATTTGGTCAAGTTTGTCTCAAGTTTAAAGGTTGGGATCATCAAGAGGAGCCATAGGTTCACGTGTTTATTTCCATGCCTTCTTCAAAAAGTTTCATTGAGAGATGAACTTACTCATCAAACTTTATTACAATAATATATCATTGCAAGGTGTAATATGGTTTATCATGCCTTAAGTTGAAAGGGAGGTTCAAAGATTCAATTTTGAACCAAAGGTTGACCTAGTTGAGACAAGTTCTTGATTCTATGATCACAAGTGCACAACTCTATCAATTCTCAATAATTTGAGTTGGTTCTTTTTAATATGGATTATTATCATAATTCACAACAATATCTGTTCACATGGCAAGATCCATTTGTGTAAGGAAACTCATCAAAAGTTTAAAGGAGTTACAAGTCACTTTGTGCGCTCCGCACAAGGGTTTGTTGACTTCTCAAGTTCATATATTGCTCAATATTTGATATTTTTAAATGATCCCTGATCCACGTATCTCCTCAAGGAGTCCTTAACAACTTCTTTTCAAGGATCAAAAGAAATTTTGCATGGATGCTCATGTAAATTTGAAAAAGATTACAAGTCCTTTGGGAAAGCCATGGAACTCTATGATTGGACTTCAAATGATTATAACTTGGTCAACTTTTATCTCCTTGAGCCTATTCTTTTTCTATAATAATCTTTGGAATTTCTACTACAACTTTGTTTCAATGTGCTAGGCTTGAAAATGCTTGGGAGTTTGTCTAAGAATGGAAAAGATTATAGGGCATTTTTGGATTTCTCAAGAAAATTTCATCACCTTCCAATGACCATAAATCCCTCATCTTTTATGATTTTGAGTGATTTTAATTCCACAATTTAATTTGAAGGGTCTATTTCAATTATCTTCAAGGATCAAGAGTTAATTTTGAGTGGAAGACCATGTAATTGTGAAGATCATTATAGGTCATTTTGAGGCCCCATACTTAGAATTTTCTAAGTGTTCAAGATCCGAGTATTTTTCCCAATTTCATTTGATCATAACTTCTTGCTCAGATCACCAAATTCCACCTTTATTGGCACATTGTAAATTTTGTGATGAGATATTTCAAAATCAAAAGGAATGAGACCATAAAGCCTCTTGAGCAAGTTGCCCCATGAATTTGAAAATGGTGCCTCAAAACTGAAGTTTCCATATCAATCAGATTGTAATTTGCTTAATGTGCATTCTAATCACCAAATTGATGTGTGTTTCTAGTTTAAACATGTTTAACCAACTTGCCTGTTTAAGCCTTGAAACACAATAATTAATTGAGTTTTGATCACACTTTGCCTGTGTTGCAGGTGCACACGAATTCCACTCATACTTGATCATTTCTCTCACTTTTTGCTTCCATCATGCTCAACTATAAATAAGAGACTCATTCCACTAATTTACTCAAGATTTGATAGCCAAAATCACTCTTCCAAGATCCCCTACAGACTCTTGAGCTTGATTTCTGTTTTTTCATTTCCTCACCTTAATTCATAAAAATCTTCATTCAATTAGCTTCCTTGAAATTCATTGAAGCTAAGCAGATCCTTAGTAAGAAGAATAGTGCACAATATTGATTTACCGAAGTTCAATTTCAGAGCTAACAAGTTGGACTTCGTTCAGGTAGAATTCACCATCACTTCACTCCAAATAAATTACTAAGATGTAGTCTCTTCTTCTCCGAAACTCATGCTTCTTCTAGTTTGCATTTTCATGGAGAATTGAGTATTTAATTTCAAATTACATTTTCACTTTTTCTTCTGGTTTTCTTCAAATCGACTGAGCTACAAGTAAATAAATTTATCACGAAGGTATGGTTGTCTTCGTCTTGATGAGACGAAGCGAATGAAATCGGTTTGAGCTTCCAAATATATGTTTTGCAAAACATGCAAATCGAGCTTGGCCGAAGGTTGAAGATGACCAACGTGTCATCTTTTGACCAATGACCTGTTGCCACGCATATTTTTCAAATCTGTTTTTTTAAAATTAATGACCACTAGTTTATTCACTTGTGTCTATATCATACACATCGCGTCAGATCCCTTAGATGCTTACTAACGCGTTATGACATTGATCCAAAGACCCATATTTTTTAATGTTATTTTTATTTTATTAATGATTTGGTGCGATTTCCAATAAAGACCATATCCTGAATAGCGTGTCAGATCCCTTGGAGTTGCTTACTAACACTTTTTGACACTGATCCAGTGGTCCTGATTTTTATGGTTTAGGATTTTATTTTCTTATTTATATTTTAATGATTATAACCACATAAAATTCATAAAAAATTCATTTCAACTTCTAAAATTGTGAAAAAATTATAAAAAATACTTTTGATTTTTTCTTTCTAATTTTATTTTATGATTTGATATTTTTATGAATTTTCTCATTAATTGATTCACTTAATTATTTAAAAATATTTTATGGTCGTTTAAAATTCTGAAAAAATTTGAGAGGGTCCAATGACCTCTTTTTATTTTTATTTTTAATTCTACTATTTTTTAGAATTTTAGTTTATTTCACTTAATTCTTTAATTTTTAAAATTAGTTTCTGACTTTAAATAATTCTAAATTTTTTTGTCAACACTTGTGGACTTAGGTTTGTCCTTTGGTGATTTTGGATTTTATTTGTATGTTTAAATACCACTATGTATTTCCTCAATAAAATCCAATTAAATAATCATTTTTAAAATTATTTTTATATATTATTTTATCATTTTTACTAATGAATATCTTGTTTCAGACTTGGTGATATTTGGAGACAAGTTGAGTCATAAATTTCATCGACATCAATGGAACTTAGGTGTTGATAGGTCAAAAGACCATATCCACCAAGATAGTTGATTAATTTTGATGAAGTTAGATCTAATTTAATTCATCTGATACTTTGGTTACATTGTGACTCCCTCATCCCCCTTCATCTCATTCTCATTCTTTGCTTCCTATTGATTGATTCTTAGTGGCCCAAGCTTTATATTTGAAATTGACCAAGTATGATTAGGTGTTGAAATATGGCTAATAATCTTGAAAGCTCATTATTAGGAGGGTTTGATTCTATCAATCCCTTAATGAGTCTTCATAAACTTTGATTAGGCTCCGGGCCCAAATAATCACGAACCATATCATGTGGATTCCTCCTCTTTTACTTGATTGATTCTTAGTGGCCCAAGCTTTATGCACTTTTCTCTTTGACATTGATCCTCATGTTTATGTTTATGCGCTTTTCTCTTTGCCCATTTTCTCTTTCTCCGCTTGGACATTTTATTTTTATCTTACTTATGCCTAAAACACTAGTAAAGGATTGAACTTTAAAGTTTGTTAACTTTAACTTGGTTATTATCCCTATGCTTGGAGGTTGGATCTTGGACTTAGGATTAGGACCTTGACTTTGCCTTGAAGATTTTTTGACTTTGTTATTATTTTGTTTGAATTCCTTGGAGTTTACTCCAAGATATTGGGTTGTTATTTTCTTTTGTGTGTGTTATTCTTTTGTGCTCAGTTATGAGTGAGATTCCACTATATACAGTTGTTACTCTGTCCATTTTTTGGGAACATATAATTTAATTTGAGGCACTAGTTCATCCAAGGCTTGGTATTTATTTGAGTTACTTTGTTGACTTGGTTTTTTATCCAAAGGAATGAGAATTCAACATTGACCTCTTTATGCCAAGTGTTGGCTTCTTTTTTGGTTAGAATTGTTCCTCTTTCTAGCTTTTACTTTATGTACATAGAATGGTCCCTTCATCTCCTCCTATCTTCTTTAATTTCAAAAATATCCTCCCTCATTTTCAAAACTCTTCTTGTTTTCTAACTTGAACCGCTATCATAATAAACTAGGACTTAGGTCCATGCATTTTCAAAAATATTTTTTCTCAATAAATCATTAATTAATTTATTCATGCTTTGACATCTTTTTACAAGACTAAAATTCATTAACCTCATTCAAACCATTTTTCCATTTTGGCTTTTTACTTTAAAAACCTTTTTTCAAAAGACTAAACTCTTATCAATTCTTGTAGTGATGCAGACTACTATACTTCTACAATATATAGTGAAGTGAGACATTTCCCACTTGGTGTAGAGTGATGACTTGTTGATGTTAAATCCAAGTTATATCCTCCACTTTGAGATGATGTAAATGCTCCTTCCTCATAATTGTGGGTTGTAAGTATGTTTTCCACTCGGATATTACGAGAAGTTTCTTCTTTTTAAAATTAATCAATACACAAATTTAGTATTTTTATCCGAACTACATGGGTTTTGATTTCAACATTGTACATTGTTGGTATGTAGGCCTAGAACTAATTGGAAGTTCTATCAAATCAAAAATTGTAAAAATACTTATTTTCTCACCTCCACCATCTATTTTATACTTTTTTTTTATAGCCATATACAAAATTTCAAAGAGGTTCTTGCGGAGTACCATAGATGTTTAGGGTGCTAATACCTTTCCATTGTATAACTAACCCGTGTACCTATATCTCAATTTTATTAGTTATTTTATCTTTAAAATTTTTTTTGGGTTTTATTCATTCTTTTTCCATATCCTTTAAAAACAATAAAGCATGATCGTGACTTTCACTAATTACGAGTTAAGTCAATCCAATGGCTTTGACTCGAAGATTTTCGGCCGCTACATAATGAACATCAATTTAAAAAGTAAGGGTGTTTTAAACCTAAATAGAATCGTTACGTAGTAGGAATAGGTGGAATGCAACTTTGGTTATCAGCTAAATGTTGTAGTGGACTTATATTAATTTGATCGATGTGTATAAGGTTGTATGCTCTTTATGGAATTCCATTAATGTTTTTTAGGACGACCTCTTCCATGTTTGACATTTGTTGTGTTTGTAAAATTTGAATTAGTTTATGTATTGTTCTACATTAACTGTTGGAGTAATCCCCAATAGCCAATCAATATTGGCTTAATATGTTTTTTTATAATGACTTTGATATATATTGTTTGTCAATATATGTATACTTATTAGGCATCGTATTTATTATTTAAATGTATATGACATAATAAAGTCTTTAGAATAGTTAGTCTATCAATGACCTATTAAGTGTTACTTAATCATGAGAGCTCATTGAACATACAGATATTATTCTTTAAGTATCTATAGTCAATCTTTACTGTCAAATAGGATAACAATAATGCATAGAGACTATTATATGAGTAGAATGGTGACTTTATCTCACAAGTCATGGATATGAGATATACACTCTTCACATAGGTATAAATATTAGGAGTAATATTTATATTGAATTGACCCTCCATGAGAATACTACATAGTTTGTTATGTAAGCGTCATAAGTTATTCTTATAATGATAATGATCTATACCACCCTTCCGGCCTAAAGCCGCTATGGATGCTAGATGTGGAGTCGAGTACTTTATTGCCAATCAAATGTTGCCCGAAACAGGATGACTATAAAGATGGTCGATGGGTACTTTACAAATCATACTGAGGGACATGAGTGACCTAGATGAGATTTCCCCCTCTTACATATACAGGAGTAATATTGATGGCCCTTGATAGAGTATAATTGTAAAATGCATGGTCGTGTTGAAATATGTCAATATGAGATATTGGGTTTATTTATTGTTATCAAGTTTACTCGGGAATAAAGGAATAAAATATTGGACTCTACAAGGGTGAAACATTCTATGCCTTATGTTCAGTATAGATATAAGGGAAGAGGAGTAATTATACATATTATCATTATCATGTAAAGGTAATGTCAGATCACACGATATTCTCGACACTTAGCTAGCAATGATGTGTTGCTAGATATCGCTCACTATTTATAATATTAAATAGGTGATTTAATATTATTGTCAATGTTACAAGAACCTATAAGGTCACTGTTTACTGTGGAAAATGGTAAAAAACCGCTGGTCCTCCCAGAGTCCTAAAACGTAGGGTTACTAGCGAGATCGACCAGTTGATCTCAAGACTCGTGCTAAGATTTCTGGCGAATTTGCACTATTTCTGGAAATAACTATCCTTGGCCCAGAAACGGCTTCCAGAACCTAGGGAAATTATGCAATGGCTTTCCACACGAAGAATATCGACTATTAATGACTCGTGATCAACAGTTTTCGTAAGAGACGTTTTGGTAACTAAGGCTAGTGGTGACTCGTGACCAACAAGCAAACGAACAGACGTAAAGTAAAAGCAATGAATAAAAACATAGTTAAATGTAAAAAGGTTGCATTGAAATAAAAGTTTGGTGATTCACGTACATCAAAGATTGCGTTACTCTTTCTTCCTTTTGCGCGGAATTGAGCAGAGATTTAGCAAGTAATTTGGGAGTACAAGTGAGCACACCTAATTCTAAGAATTCTAACTTATTTATAACATTTTACAGAAATAACTGCTAAAAGCATTCAACGGTTGAGATTTGATCTTCTGGGAGTAACTTCTGCCCACGTTTCAGCCTCTACTTGGAACTCCTATCCCACGAGCTTCTGGAATAACTGCCCACAATCTATTTATTTGACTCTTTCTCGCTTCGTATCTTCAAATAACGTGTCGACATTCTAACGTAACCTCGCTTATGTTCGACAAAATTTGGCCTTCTAAGCCAAAGTTCTGACTTAAACAAGTGCTCATTCTGGAACTCTTGACTTTGACTTTGTTGACCATCTTCAAAAAACTACATCTTCTCTAACTAGCCCTTATACTTTAGGGATTTTTACCTCTAACTCACGCCCTTAGTTCCCTTTGCAAAATTCCAGCTAACAAAATGCCCCCCAGAGATACCATTTTCGACTTCTCGACGTTGTCGAACTTGAGACAATGGTGTCTATGAATATTCATTCCGTGTCGGTTAAAACGCTTCCACTACCTTAGTGCCAACAGTTCACTGCTCCAATCTTGTCATGACGTCACGCAATCATGAAAACATGCTGTTTCTTTCCTCGAGACGTGGGAGCATTTAATGTTTAATCATCATGGCCTAGGTACCAGACGTGGCCCCACTACGCTAAGTACTTAATCTTCCCACGCGTGTCCTTCGATGGCCACGATTGAAATACTGGGGACTTGCCACGAATCCTTTGCCTTTTCGTTCCTTCGCCTATAAATAGCCAATTCTCCTTTTTCTTTTCGTTTCCTTCCGCGTTTCTACTTCTTTTGATTATCACAAACCCTAGAACGAGTTTCATCTTCTCGAACCTCGAACGAGACGGCGAGTCCTTTGCTACAAACCCTAATCAGCTGTTCCACCATTTCTAACCATTCAAAGCTTGATTCTTGCATTCTCGACTTCATGAGCAGCGGTTCTTAAGGCTTCTCCACTTCCTTTGTCATTTCAACGAGTTTTCTAAAACCCTTTCGGTCCTTCAACTTCAAAATGGCTTCAACCCAAAATGGTAGAACAAGATGTTATCGCCACCGCTCCTGCCGCCAGTCTCCAGCTTCATCTTGTTGATGGCAAGCCCTACATTCTGGAGCCACCACTCTCCGAGGAAAAGACGAAAATATGGCAATCTCAGGTACTAATTCCTTTTAGGCTTGATGATGAACCCCTTGCTTTTTTAGGGCCACTACCTTCGGATGTCCCCTCCGAAATTCATGTGGATGATGAGGGTGCTTTCTTCGCCACCAGCCAACACATTTCCCCGTTGATCACTTCAACAAACCCGATTTCTTTACAGTTCGTTGATAGAAACTTCCGTACTGCTCCTCCTCTGTATTGCCCTAAATTTGGGGCTTGGATGGATCGAATAGAGCCTCACAAAGGTCAACAATGGAAAGCCACAGGTATCTATGACCTCTTGCGACTTGCTCGTGTCGGCACCCCTATTCAATGGCATATTAGGCGCCTTGTACTTCTAGGAAGGGGCTACTAACACTTTCCACAGTGTGGTATGATTTACTCATGCTCTTTGGATGTGGGTGCCTTAGCAGTGACACTGCTGGTGTCCTGTTGACCACTCGATCACGAAGAAGTTATCCCTATCAAATTCGGCGTTGGCGAATCGAAACACCAACATATAACAACTTCATTACGCATCATTGTCGCGACCTTTGAAGAAATTTCCGACGAAGAACATGTCGCTTTCTTGACCCTCTGGCTGTCTCATTTTGTGTTACTTTCGGTCGATCACGGATAGCTAAGCAATTTTCTCATCTAGCTTGCACCAAAGAGCATGTTGCTTTAGGCCTATTAATTTTGGCCTCTTTATAATCTTGAGGCGTGGTCGCAACTCAAAACTTTGACCGAATATAACACGGTGGCCGACTTTGTAGGATTTTTGTATCCAAATGTGCGGATAGCAAGAGTCGCCACCGACTTTTATTTTATCAATTAAGGGAAGGTAAAAGTACGAGAAAAAGACCTTCGTTTAGATTACGAGTTCGGAGAATGGTTATGAAAAGGAAGGTATTAGCACCCCTTTCCATCCGTAGTTATCTACGGGCTCTTAGTTGCTCTAGATCACTTTTAAAATTGCTTTCTGTGTGTTTTGACAAAAATGTTTTGAAAAAGGCATTTCGCTTTGACTTTGTAATGACTCATGTGGGAGTGTATACAAAGTGTTCGGAAATGTTTCGTTTTGAAAAGAGTTTGAACTTTGACAAAAAAGTGTGTGGTGTGAAAAGCATTTGGTTTAGAGCAAGCAACTGAAAGACTTATTACCCACTCAGAATTGGTCGTTTTCGTACTTTTACGTTCCTTTAGAATAGCGCTAGCCGTACCATTAGTTAGTAGGTAGCTCCATTCGTTGGATGTAAGCGGGACATTCGAAGGGACATCGGATGGTCATAGCAGGCAACTTGTAGGAAGTATCCTAGCACATTCGAAGGGACTATCATCATTTTTCGTGGCGACAATCGGGTCGGGATCATGTATTCGGAGGCCACATCGTGGGTCTTATGATCTTTGTATCGAAGGGACTATGATGATTTGTTTGGAAGGCAACGGTGCTAGGATACCTCTACGTTCGAGGGACATGACCATTTGTGATTCGCAAAGGCAGCGAGAGAATTACCTAAAGTGCGTGTGTGAAAGAAGTGTGTTGATTTCGGATATTTTATCTTGAAAATTGAGGTTATCTATGTTGATTTTATCTTGCCATACGCCTAGTTACTAGCAATTGATAGGGTGCGGAAATTAAAATGCGGAATGTAAAGATGCGGAAAGGTAAATCCTCGCTATTACAAGGCTTTGGGGTAGATACATAATTTAAACTTCGGAAAATAAAAACCTAATTTAAACTATTACATCCCATAAGCAGTTACATTATTGAAAAAAAAAAAACATGAAAATGGTAAAGAAAGCGTCGGCGGAATAACACGTGAAGCGATGAGAAATTGGAAAATATGATGAAATCGAAATAGAGAAAATATTAGAAAAATGCAAATTTTAATTGGAAAAATATGACATCTGGAAATAATGTAAACATGCTAAAATAAATTTTTGGGATTTTGTAGATGCAATTTAATAATTTAAAATGAATTTACAATGATTTAAATGCAAAATTAAAAATAAAAATAAATATGCATGCAAAAATATATTTTTTAATTTATTAAATTAAATAAAGATTTTATGAGAATAATGTAAAAAGAAAATTATTTTTTGATGATTTTTTAATGCAGAAATAAAAACATGAAAAGAAATTAAAATGTATGGAAAATATTAAAAATATGAAAATATGAAAAATATGAAGAAATTGCAAACTTGCAAAAGAATGGTCCCGGCATGGTTCGAACAGGGGACCTGACCCTCAAACCTTGAAAACCAACTTGACCACCAGTGGCATGTTCTCTGTTTGGAAGCGGGTGAGTGGAATATACGCGTTGCCTTTCCATTGCTTCCTCCTTGTGCGTCTTGACCTTTCAAATATTTGAATTTCGGCGTTGGCCATTGCTCGGCTATGTCCACGCTACAATCAAAATCCAGCATACATAATATAAATAAGTTCTAAAAGCATGGTTCGATTCACGAGATCGTTCGAACACGATGGTATGGGTCCTATTGTCCAATTTATCCATTTAAGCAAAGCCTAAATCGAGCTCGAAACCCTAGCTATGGTGTAACACGATTGAGCCATGGAAATTCAATTGGCTTGAGCTTGCAAACACATCACTAAACACAAAAACAACAACAAATCGAGTTAATAATGCATGAATGAAGGAATTGAATTTTGGAAATTCAAGAACAAACCGATTTGATTTTCATGATTCTTGATGTTTTTGGCAAAGTAAAAGTGCGAATCGATTACGGAGATGTCAAGGAATGTGTTGGACACCTCAAAATCGATTGGAAGCAGTTGGAAGTAGGATTGCCAATAGCTTGTGCACCACGGTTTTGAGCTTTGGAATAGGGTTTCAAGGCAATTTTTCGTTCTCTTTCGATTGGTATGCATCGGTATAAATCTTGGAAGGATTTGGCATTGTTTTGGTAAGAATCAATCACCATTCAATGAAAATCAATTTTGATTTTTGTACAAAATCAAATTTTCAAAATTTGATTAATTCTCAATCAATCTTGCCAAATTGATCAATTTTGAAAATTTACGGCATTTGTAAGTTACTTGAGTCTCAAGGAAAGAATAAAATCAATCTTTGCAATTAATTTTAATTTTGTACTTTATTTTTAAATTTAATTTGCATTTAAATGAATAAATTACAAATTAAATAGAAAAATAAATCAAAAATTCGTGGCATTGGGCTTGGATATTCCTAATTGTATGAGGAATAAGTTTGGATGGAGAAAAAGCAAGCCCATTTGCAAAAATTTGATTTTAAGTATCTCTCTTTGTGCATTCTTTCAAAATTGCCCAACTTGTGAATGGTGTATCTTGCTCAATTTTCCACATTTTGAGTGTTCTTGGACTTTTGGAAAGCTCTAAGAGTCCTCTAACCAACCTTTTGGTCTCATCTCAATTGGAGTTTCCATGCTCAATATATCTTCAAAACAAAAGTTGACTTTTGTTGACTTTGAAAATGACACTGTAATGTTTTGAGCTATACCTCTCAAATGAAGCATTTTTGGACATTCTTGTGAGACATGAAGTTGTAGAGAATTGAATTTCCTTCAAACAAGAGGTGGTGGAAAAATTTAGAAAGTATGAGAAAGTTATGATCGGTCAAAGTTGATTGACTTTTCATCTAGAAACCCTAATTTAGAAAGTTTGACTTTTGAGCAAATCTTGAGTTTTCTTGATGAATCATGATCAATCCTTGATCAAATGATGAATGTAACTTCAAAATGAGGATGTTGACCAAAATTATGAAGTTTGGTGTATGTTGACCCAGTTGATTTTTGTCAATCTGTGATTTTCAACCATCGAGCAATTATAGAAACTTGATGTAAAGCTTGAAACTTGACATGGAGAATCTTTGAAGCATATGAGGAGGCATGAAGACCATTGGAAATGTTGGAAATTCATCTTGACTTGAGAGATACCAAACCCTAGTTTGGGTTGATTGTCTAAGAGAGAGTTTGTCTGATCAACTCTTGAGGAATCCTTGAGTAGGGATGTATGAAATCTCTTGAGTAGATGGAGGGCAAATTTTGGGGTATGACATGTCCTGTTCAATCTTCTTGTCTTTGGAGGGTTAGATTGACACGCTTGTCTTCGTGACACGGAGGTGGAAGATGATTGAACACTCGAGTACACCTGAAAATTTGCACTCGTGGTTGGCTGATGATGCGGGAATGGGCTCACAGATGCCATTTGGAGAAGCTGGGGAATGAGTCGTACGCTAGACTCGAGATTACTGATGGGAGGCTGCTGGGCGTGAGCCGTCGCTGGGCTCGTGGGCATTCACTGGAAAGGAAAGAGATGGGCTTAAGATGCCATCAGGAGGAGTCATCGTTAGACTTCGTGTTCATTTTGAATGAAGTTATTGGTTTGTATTGATTTTTAACCATATATGCGACATTCGAAAGTGAAGAAATGTTGACAAGTAGTTGGAGATGGGCTTAAGATGCCATCAAGGCAAGTCGTCGCGCTAGACTCTGTAGTCTTGTTGATAATAAGGGATCGAATAAATCTTCGTCTTGATTACTCGGGGAAATAGTAGTTGGCAAAAATGTGAATAGCTTCTGTTGTGCATCGGTGTTGATCCATTGCATTATCGGAGGATAACAGGCGGTCTTCGGATAGTTTTCCCATTGAGGGGCTTAATCTGGACCCGATCGTCGGAGGACAACCAAGGCGGTCTTCGAGATAGTTTTCCGTCGATTCGGGGCTTAATCTGGACTGTTTGCGTCATAAGTGGTATTACTGTTTTGAGAAAACAAGAGGAACTTTGATAGAATATTGGTTAGTTTTTATGCAAAGTATGATGCATGACAGTGTATATGAATGACATATGCATGAATTATGACTTTATGAGAAATGTATGAATGATAGATGTTGTGATATTTCAAAACATATCCATCTTGAAGAAGATGCGGATGTTCCGTCTGAAGATTTCTGACTCCTGTTTGGGGAATTGGTAGGTGAGAACTCCGCTTTTGAAAGAAGAAAGATATCTGGATTCCTCCGATGCACTATCTGACCAAGTCTTGGGCCTAGCTATTGTTGAGGAGGGTAGAGACTGAGAAACTCGTTGTTGGAGATCTCATAGACCCTGTTGAAGAGAGTCTAGGAGGCGATTTATTGGGAACCTTGTACGTAGACCCTGCTTGAGGAAATTTAGGAAGCGCTCTCTTGGGGATTACAGTGTAGATCTCATTGGAGAGCAATTGGTAGTTCTTAGGAGGCCAGGGTTGGAAGGTCGAGAATCCGTTGTAATCGGTGGGAGATGAAGATGTAGTTTCCTCGGTGCACTATCGACCAAGTCTCGGTCGGATACTTGTTGGGAAAAAGGAAAGATGTCCGTGGGGATAAATATCTCGATCGGGGATGAAATGTTACTTCTTGGGTGATGTAATCAGCAGTTAGTGGGATCACGGCTCGGGGACCAACATATACTCATGGGAGGTTTGTGGTGAGTGACACCTTTGTGGGGATCATGCTCGTGGGGAATGCTTTGGTGACTTTTCGTCGTCCCAATTCCGGAGCACATAGTAAGTACTTTTGTATGCTCACTTTTCGTATGTTTGTGATTAGATTCTTATTGTCAAATCGTATAGTCATTCAAAACAAGCGTTGGACTTATTGCAAATAACAACAAAAGTAAAGAAAAAGCGTTTATTTGAAAGGTGGCGTATGGCCAAGTTGTTTATACACAAGAAAAGTAAAAAGCCATGCGGGAACAATCTCGTTAAGTTCAACTATGCTAGTACTCATATATTTCGACTATCTCATCTCCTTCATCGTTAGAAAGTGAGTAGGCGATCTTCGCCATTTGAACCTTGAATCTTGATAGTAGTGCAGGCGGTGATGCGGAAGAGACATAGTCGTGCGCTTAAATCTAACTTTTGCCTAGACCGCCCTTTGGGTTTTCTGGGATACCCTTTCTTGCCAACCGCCATTTCGGGTTTCGACTTGCGGGTGTACATGTTTTGTATATATCCTTAACTTTTGCCGAACCT
Organism: Vicia sativa; assembly: GCA_021764765.1. NCBI lineage: Eukaryota > Viridiplantae > Streptophyta > Magnoliopsida > Fabales > Fabaceae > Vicia > Vicia sativa. Next base: position 168,060,432 of record CM038793.1, on the reverse strand, counting down.
TTTGGTTCCAGGATATATTTTTCCTAGGTTCATCGACCTAGCGGGTCTCTTTATCGTAGTATTTTTTGACTATGTCTGCGTTCACGGGTGTGGAAATCTTCACCATCCATGGTGCTAAGTATCATAGCTCCGTAGGAAAACTTTTGACTACAAATGGTCCCTCATGGGTGGGAGTCCATTTGCCCAGGATCATCTTGTGGAAGAATGATGTGCTTGACTACTAAATCACCGACTTGGTAGACTCGGTGCTTGACCTTCTTGTTAAATGCTCTAATCATTCGCCGATAAATCATCCATGGCGGATGGGCCGTCGTTCTCATCAATCAAGTTAATCGGTCAAGCTGGACCCACTCGTCTTCCTTCTCTCGCCTCTGGAGGACTACGGTTGAGGTATCGAACCTCGATGGGTAAGCGACTTCCATACCGTATACAGAGAAGGGGTTGCCCTGTTGATGTTATTTGTAGTCGATAACCATGAAGAGCAAATGGTAACATCTCATGCCAATCCTTGTAAGTCACAGTCATCTACATATAATCTTCTTAATGTTTTGTTGGCGGCTTCCCTGCGCCATTCATCTTAGGCCGATATGGAAGAATTGTGATGCTTGATCTTGAGCTGCGTGCGAGTTCGGTGATCATCTTGTTGTTGAGATTAGAGCCATTATCGTGATAATCTTCTCGAGTGCCATATCGACGGATAAGATTATGTTTGATGAATCGAGCCACAACATTCTTGGTAGATGCATCGAGGCTTCTACCCACTTGGTGAAGTAATCGATTGCCACAAGGATGAACCGATGTCCGTTGGGCGGTGGGCTTGATTTCCCCAATCATGTCAATGCCCACATTGCAAAGGCCAAGGGCTGTTAGAACATTCAGTCGGAGGTATGTGCACTTTATGCGTAAATCGGCATTTGTGACAAGATCGGCGTAGCGATGACAATCGACTTCCATGGTGGACCAATAGTAACTTTGTTCTCAAAATCTTCTTAGCCATCGTATGTCCACTGGAGTGGGTACCAAATGGGCCTTCGTGCAACTCTTCCATGATACGCATTGCTGTTTTCTGGTCTGCACAGCGGAGTAAACACAAGTCGTGGTTGCGTTTGTATAAGATGCCGTTGCTAAGGAAGAATTTGGATGCAAATCTTCTCATGAACTTCTTATCATTAACAGATGCCCCTGCGGGATATTCCTGAGCCTCAAGATACCTCTTCACATCGTAGTACCAAGGTTTCTCTTCTGTATCAAGCTCACAACAATATCTTTGGTTCGTCAAACTTCTCAATGGTGATGGGGAGCCTCGTTGTCCCATCGACCTTGAACATAGAAGACATGGTTGCCAATCGTGCATGATTCTCTTCTCGTGGAATATGATTGAAAGTAATCTCTTGAGTAAGGGATCAAACTCGAACATGCTCTCGTCTGGGATGAGATTTGGATGTTTCGTATCCACTCGCCTTTAATCGGTGATCACTAACGAGTCTCCATACACTTGCAAGAACTTGATTCTTAAGTCAATAGCGACTTTAATACCCATAATGCAACCGTATTCGGCCATGTTATTAGTGCAACTAAAACAAATCTGGCGGTGAAAGGCGTATGTCACTTTGGGGATGTAATGATGGCGCCAATGCCATTGCCAAGTGCGTTTGAGGCTCCATCAAAGACCATAGTCCATCGGGATCCTTGTTCGGTCCTTAAATGCAGGCACAGTTCTTATAATCTGTAACTAGTAAAACATCTTAAATGCGGAAATTGGTGCATGGGTGATAGTCATCTGACTTGATGAGCCAAATGATCGGCTACTACTTCCTTTGATCGCTTTAAGAAGTGTCTTGGATGTCATATTCGGTCAAGATCATTTGCCATCTTGCTATTCTTCGGAGAAGTGGTTTCTCAAATATGTATTTTATCGGATCCATCTTGAAATCAATAAGGTAGTGTGAGTCAACATATCTTGTCTTAGTCGTGACCCAAGCCAAGCGTTGCAAGTTTTCTCATTGTGAGTATCTTGTTTCACGATCGGTAAAATTTTGCTAAGGTAGTATATTGCATGCTCTTTCGACCGGACTCGTCATGTTGACACACACCCATTGAGTTCTCTAATCTTGTCAAGTACATGATGAGAGGTCTTCCTTGGTGGCGGCATCGGGGTAGGAGGATTACATAGGTACTCCTTGATTTTGTCAAAAGCGATCTGGCAATCGTCGTTCCATTCCACTACTTGATCTTTCTTAAGTAACTTGAAGATTGGCTCACAAGTAGCAGTTAGGTGTGCAATGAATTTGGCAATGTAGTTTAATCGGCCCAAGAAACCTCGACTTCCTTCTACATGGGGTGGCATTTCTTGAATGGCTTTAACCTTAGCGGGATCAACTTCAATACCTTTTCCACTGACAACAAACCCTAGGAGTTTTCCGGATCTAACTCCAAAGGTGTACTTGTTAGGATTAAGTCTCAATCTGTACTTCTTCAATCATCAAGCAGTTTACGCAAATGATCAAGATGTTCTTCTTGATGCGTGATCGAGCTATCATGTCGTCGGCGTAGACCTCTATCTCGTGATGAATCATGTCATGAAATAATGTCACCATAGCGCGCGATAGGTGGCGCTGCGTTCTTGACCGAGCAGCATAACCTTGTAGAAAGTGCCTTGTGTAACAAAAGTGGTCTTCTCCATGTCTTGGAGCCATTTTGATTTGATTATGTAGGAGAAACCATCCATGAAGGAGAAAACCTTATCTTTGGCGGTGTTGTCAACGAACATCAATGAGGAAGTGGAAATCATCTTTCGGACTCGCTTTGTTCGGATCTACGTAATCCACACACATTCGTACCTTGCCATCCTTCTTAGCACGGGTACCACATTTGCAACCCAGGGATAAGAGTGTGACTAAGAAACCGGCGTTGAGCGCTTCATGACTTGGCTTTGATTTTCTCGATATCTCGGGGCGCGTCGACGAACTTTCTGTTTCAGGAGAAAACCTTCTTTTGTTGGCAATCGGTGCACTACAATATCAATGTCAAACCGGCATGTCTTCGTATGACCAAGCAAAAACCTCGATATAGTCTCGTATACGGACCAACCTTTCTTTAACACCTCTCAAGACCCGCTCTATCTTGATCTCTTTTACTCTTCGTCGGTACCCAATTCACAACCTCGACTTGCTCTTGTGTGGTTTGTATAACTCGTTCCTCTTCTTGTACCGGTCGGCAAGTTCTCGGCACTTCACAATCTTCCTCACTTTCGTCTTGGTATATCGGATTATCGAAGTCATATTTAGCAATAGCATAGCTTTTATTAACGAGATTCGGAGTGATTACTGCGATGTATCACGTGGGTGTGTGAAAAACACATAGCTTTTGAAGGGTGATAAAGAAAACAAACAATTGAATGCAAAAGTCAAGCGATTTATTGAATGAAAATAAGCGACGGATAATAACCCTCAAGCGAGCCATGATGCCGGGCAAGGCACTAGGCTTTCAAAGTTTATTGTTCAAAACATAAAGAAATCGAAAAGCAAAACAAAACAAGAGCAATTACTCGACTAAAGGAGATTGGTATGGCGTCTTGATCTTCAATTCTTGAGCACATTATGCAGGTTGGGAAGATCAGCTAGCGATGTCGAAGTTGTTGTCGTCGTCCTCTATAGCATGGATTCCACTCGGCTGATCACGGAAAGGAAGTTGGCGGCGTTCGCGCGTATCATCTTGACCCTTGATGGTGAAGCCTAAACCGGTCTTGTCAAATTTGAGCGGAAGATCGGAGTTGTCCCCAAATAGTACTCCTTCTTCCAACGGCTTGAGCATCTTTCGTGAGGCCATCCTAGGCGGAACTTGTGTAACCGGGAGTGTGGGGGAGTCAGGCATGACTACGGGTATTGTTTCAAAAGCTTGCGAAGTCTCGAAGAATTCGCCTTCCATCTCAAGATAGCAGACATTGCGGATGGTGACCATGTACTCTTCTTCACCACTTGTAACAACCTTCCCTTTTATCGGGTACTTTAGCCGATGTAAGGTAGAGTATGGCCTTTGCCCATGTATCCAAGGCGTCCAAGTAAGCAAGAGTAAATTTGGACCGATGTCCATGACAAAGAAAGTGGAATCAAAAGTGCGGAACCGACTTTATGATGATGAGCTCTCCAATCTTGCGCTTAGAACCATCAAAAGCTCTCACAATAATGTCCTTTGGGTCTCGAACCAACCCTTGACATCAAGCCGATCAAAAGCGATCTTGGAAGGATATTGAGGCGAGCCGGTATCCACCAAAACATGAGACAATGTAGTGCTTTTGCATTCAACGAGAGATGTGCAAAGCTTTGTTGTGTTTCTTTCGGCGAGTCAAATCGACATCGAGAAGCTTAGGCCGTTGTTGGCGGAGGCTAGCAATACAAACTTCAAGCTGGTCGGTGGTAGTGTCTTGCGCACATGAGCATTCTTGAAACTTCACCAAGGCATTAGCATGAGCCTCGAGCACAAGAAGCGAGCAAGCATGGAGATCTTGGGCAGTCATCCCATTCCACAATATTGTAGTCACTCTTCTTGATGATCTTGAATTTCCTCCATTTCTTGTTTGGAGGTGTCTTGATAACTTCCTTTGGTACTACGGTTGGCGGGATGAGTCCTTGGTTCTTTCCCTCTAGCTTGGGAATGGATTGAATATGGAATGCGTTGGAGTCATGATGTCTTTGGAGGAGATTTACGGAGAAAACCCTTCGGTTCGGTCACCTTACTTGATCCGGTGATGTTGTCAATGTCGGAATGGTAGTTTTAGCGTAAGATCTTCAATGGTCGAGAGGTCTTGGCGCCATGATAGTAAACATCGACTCCATAATTCCAAGGGATAGCCTTGTCGGAGGAATATGGGCGGCCTTGGAGATAATGAGAGGCGCCACTCTGAGGCACGAGGATCGCGAGATGAAATCCTTATAGTGTTTATATCGGTGTAATCTTAGGAAATCGTCACCCCATCCGGTTACCTTAACATCTTCAATAGGAATCTTGTAACTATCGAGACGGTGTACTTCACCATGTAATCATACTTTCCACTTGGCTGCCCAAGGTATCCCACAGGTCTTTGTTTCATTCCGTCCTCGATCTTGACTTAGACATATCTTCACACAACTTACGCACGGTGGTTTGAAATAGTATCTCACGGTTATTCATCATGCCTTGAACACGTCTTCTCAACCAAGCACAACCATCGGTGCGGGCGGGCACCAACGACAATCCTCACAGGCATCACAGGTTGACACGGCTTGCAACAAATTCTTCTTACGGTCATCGGAGGAATGGTCAAGTCATCTATGTTGAAAATGTAAGTATCGTTATCATGACATTGGAACTCTTGTCATGGTTAGGCATAGGGCGTTGATCACATTCGGTCTCACGGGAGGATCAAACTCAATCTTGCAGCTTCAATCATATCTTGAATCTTGTTCTTGAGCCCAACAATCATCGGTGTTATGTCACGGGCTATTGGAATGGTAAGCACACTTAGCATTTGGATTGTATCTCGGAGAGGAATTATTGACATTCGAGGAGGATCCCTCAAGGTAATTAGCTCTGCGTTCAACATGTGTTGCAAGGCTTGCGACAATGGCATGTTGATCTTAAAGCTGTCTTCGTGGCGCGTTACGGCTACGTGTTGTCTCGGCGAGGTTGTCTTGATGTAGGATTGGAGATCTGGCCCCCACAAATTGGTGATCGGTCTTGGCTCGGCTTTTCGACCATACACAACATTAGTTTCTTTCTTACCACCAAAGATCTCTTTGCGACATTTGAAGATGACTCTACATGGATCTTCCACTCTTGATACCGCTTCAATCGCTGCTTTGTCAGAATCAACTCGGTGAATCCGGCTAAAGAGTTTCAATCGGATGATTGAAGAACGGGCTGTCGGTGTTCCCATGAACATATCAACCAACTCCTATTGGACAAGGGTGGTGAACTCTGCTAGATCTCTCCATACGAGCATACTCTTTGAACTTCTCATCACGACCCATAGACATGCTTTGTAGTTGCATGAGTGGGTGTCAATTGACATTGTACTCATCTTGCGTGAAAGCATCGCCAAATCACTCCAATACGAATACGGTCATTCTCTGGTGATAATACCACTCAAGCGAGTTAGGACAAGCTCTCTTGGAAATAGTGCATCCTGACTTTCATCATCGATGTGGGGATTGATCTTACGGACATAAGACTTCAAATGCAGCTTAGGGCAAGACATGCCATCATACTTGGCAAAAGTAGGAACTTTGAACTTGGGAGGAATCACAACACGAGGAACAAGACTCGGATCATCAAAATTCAGCCACGACATTTTCGATTTTCCACGACATTGACGGTCTTCAAGTTGTTTGTACTTGTCATCTTCATTAGAGTATTGGCCATCATCATAGTTCTTCTCAAGCTCGGTGTGCCTTCACCATCACCCTTGTTACTTTCCTCGGTATGGACACTTCCTTGGAGAGCTCAATCTGGTGACCACCTTAGGACCACCTTTGGCGTCGCCCATGTTGAGGAGACCAACAACCTTCTTCTTCTTGTTGATGAGCTTCTTCAAATCTTCTTGGCCTTGGACCAAGTGGTGAACATCTGCTGGCCAGGCATTACGAGCTTGGAGATCTTTGTGTTGTTCAAGAGCTATTTACGCTAAAATAAATAGCGAGCAAATGACAAAACCAATCTCAATGTACAGTGATGCAATGTTATGCTATGATATGCAATGTTTATGCGAATGCAATGCAATGTTTTCAAGGACCTTAGAGATTTAAATTTGTTAAACAAGCAAGGAACAAACATTTATTAGTACTCTTCTTATCATTCTTTTTCTTTTTAAGTACAAAGATAGTTCAAAACAATAAAAGAAAACATAAACATCCTAAAGCTCTAAGTCTCCCATGGCGCTTCCTCTTGGTGCCAATGTAGCGATGTTTCGCTCCTCGTGAAGTAGCTTAGTCAACTCTAGCACTTTCTTCTCACTTGCGTAACTTGAGCTTCAAGGTATCCCTCTCTTCCTTTTGAATCCGGTATCTCTTCAAGTCTTCAAAATCGGTAGGCATGTCGGGATGGAGAGCGATTATAAGTACGTCACCTATAGCAGTTCCATAATTCTTGGTAGAGCAGTGAATGGCATCATGAGGTTTGAGCTCGAGCTCGCACCATTTGAGGTAAGGTTCCCAAGGAATGGGATTTTGGTGCCCCAAAGTCTTGGTATCGATCTTCTTTACCATGCCCCGCGTATAAACCTTAAATCGGTAATTACGGAGATCATGGTTGTAGTCGAACACAATATCTTGGAGGAGCATATCATGTGGACCATCTCTTGAGCAAAACCAAGCGTAGAGCTAGAGAAGGGTTGTAAGTAATACCTCCCTTATACCAAGTAGTGGTACATTAGGAATTCTCCACAGCTCGATGAATGTGAAGTCCTTTTGAGAGAAAAGACTCAATCTTTGAGAGAGTGACATCAATCTTTGAGACCATCTCAACCTTTGTTCATTCTTCGCGATGGAGGAAGGTGCGAAATAAACCACCTAGAAAGTAGCGGTACAACACATGAGAGTTCCTTGTCTTTTAGTAATGCAGTGTGGAGAATGTAGGATATCTCCAAGTAAGGTAGGCCTTGGATTGCGGGTAAGAATAACTTGATGGCGTTGACATCTATGAATTGATCGAGTTAGGGAATAGAACCAAACCATAGATTAGCAAGGCCACAATATCTTGAATGCATGGAAACTCATAACTTTGAGGAATTCTCGGGCTTTCTTAATTAGGAACTTGGCAAGCAAACCCTTAACTCCACTCTAGTTTCCCAATTGGCTTCAATGTCGGCGCTTGAGATGTAAGGCGGATGCAATGTCTTCATACTTAGGAACCTTTTCTAAGCGGTGAATGGCATTTGGTCGAGAATAGGTATCCCAGTAGCTTAGAGAACTCTTCTAAGGTAGGAACCAATGATAATCAGGAATGTAAAACAATGGTGTTTGGATCAAAGCTGGAATAGGACATGCATCATATCTTCTTCAAAAGGAGATAACCAAGTCGAGTAGATAACCGTGTCTTTTGATGGCTGAGCATGGTGGGAATTTTGAAACCAAATCTTTGAGTGAGAAGGGATACCCATGAAGTTGATTCGGATAGTCTTTCTAGAAGCCATAATCCCTACAAAGCAGAGCAAAGATAAATCCTAGGTCCTTGAAATAGTTAGAAATGATATGCAATGCAAATGATGTCATGATGTCATGTTTAGCACACAAACAATTCACACAATGAGCCTAGGGTTAAGGCTTGCATGAGGTATAGTGATTACCCTACCAAAAGTTTGAGTTGGTTCATCTGTCCTATAATAATAACAGGGTTCTAGGAATCTCACATCATTGATCTTTCTCGTGGCGTTTATTTCAATCTGACGCCAGCGGTCGATCGAAAATATCCCAAAGTCGATCTCGATGAGCGTAGCATCGGTATCAACCAACCTTAGTCGCACCAAAGCGCCATCTACCTTCTAATGGCCAAGATGGGTCAATTAAGGTTCTAAAAGTTTAGTTAGCGCTTGATGACACCACGAAGCCAAATACTATCTTCAACTTGGGAATGAAGAGTATCGGGATAACCAAATGTCACGCTAACGTAGCCATCATGTTGACCGTTTAGTTATCGTCTAGCAGTCGCGATGATCTAATGCTACTTACCTAAAAAACCGGATCCGGGTAGGATCCCCACAAATATAATACCCAAGCAACCCTTAAAGATAAAGCATACAAGTCAAACAAAAAGCAATAAAGGTGATTTAGAAATCCCTAAGGCAATTCTCTCTTTAGGGTCTTATCCCAGTCAGATTACGTAACACGGTGAAGCCGACTTTGTAGGATTTTGTATCCAAATGTGCGGATAGCAAGTCGCCACCGAATTTTATTTTTATCAATTAAGGGAAGGTAAAAGTACGAGAAAAAGACCTTCGTTTAGATTACGAGTTCGGGAGAATGGTTATGAAAAGGAAGGTATTAGCACCCTTTCCATCCGTAGTTATCTGGGCTCTTAGTTACTCTAGATCACTTTTTAAAATTGCTTTCTGTGTGTTTGACAAAAATGTTTTGAAAAGGCATTTCGCTTTGACTTTGTAATGATTCATGTAGGAATGTATACAAAGTGTACGGAAATGTTTCGTTTTGAAAAGAGTTTAAACTTTGTAAAAAGTTTGAGGTGTTAAAAGCATTTGGTTTAGAGCAAGCAACTGAAAGACTTATTACCCACTCAGAATTGGTCGTTTTCGTACTTTTACGTTCCTTTAGAATAGCGCTAGCCGTACCATTAGTTAGTAGGTAGCTTCATTCGTTGGATGTAAGCGGGACATTCGAAGGGACATCGGATGGTCATAGAAGGCAACTTGTAGGAAGTATCCTAGCACATTCGAAGGACTATCATCATTTTAAGTGGCGACAATCGAGGTCAAGATCATGTATTCGGAGGCGACATCGTGGGTCTTATTATCTTTGTATCGAAGGGACTATGATGATTTGTTTGAAACAGCGGTGCTAGAATACCTCTACGTTCGAGGACATGACCATTTGTGATTCGCAAAACGAGAGAGAATTACCTAAAGGGTGCGTGTGTGAAAGAAGTGTGTTGATTTGGATATTTTATCTTGAAAATTAGTGGGCTAAGTTCATTATTATCTTGCCATACGCCTAGTTACTAACGATTTATAAGTGCGGAAATTAAAATGCGGAATGTAAAGATGCGGAAAGATAAATGTCCTACGCTATTACATGGCTTTGGGGCAGATACATAATTTAAACTTGCGGAAAATAAAAACCTAATTTAAACTATTACATCCCATAGACAGTTACATTATTGAAAAAAAAATAAAATGATAAAGAAAGAAAATGAATCGGATCGACACTGTAAAGGAATGAGAAATCGGAAAATACGATATGAATCGAACAAGAGAAAAAATGTTAGAAAAATGCAAATTTTTATATGAGAAAATTATTACATGCTGGAAATAATATAAATATGCTAAAATAAATTTTTGGGATTTTTTGGATGCAATTTAATAATTAAAAATAAATTAAAAGTGATTTAAATGCAAAATTATAAATAAAAATAAATATGCATGCAAAAATATATTTTTTAATTTATTAAATTAAATAAAGATTTTATGAGAATAATGTGAAAAGAAAATTAATTTTTGATGATTTTTTAATGCAGAAATAAAAATATGAAAAGAAATTAAAATGTATGGAAAATATTAAAAATATGAAAATATGAAAAATATGAAGAAATTGCAAACTTGCAAAAGAATGGTCGCAGCATGGTTCGAACAGGGGACGACCACGAAAACTTGAAAACCAACGCCTTGACCAGCGGTGGCATGTTCTCTTGTTTGGAAGCAGGGTGAGTGGAATATGCGTTACCTTTCCATTGCTTCCTCCGCGACCTTCGTCTTGACCTTTCAAATATTTGAATTTTCGCGTCGGCCATTGCTCGACGCTATGTCCCCAACTACAATCAAAATCCAGCATACATAATATAAATAAGTTCTAAAAGCATGGTTCGATTCACGAGATCGTTCGAACACGATGGTATAGGTCCTATTGTCCAATTTTCCATTTAAGCAAAGCCCTAAATCGAGCTCGAAACCCTAGCTATGGTGTAACACGATTCGAGGCCATGGAAATTCGATTGGCTTGCCCAGAAAGCTTGCAAACACATCACTAAACACAAAAACAACAACAAATCGAGTTAATAATGCATGAATGAAGGAATTGAATTTTGAAAATTCAAGAACAAACCGATTTCGATTTTCACGATTCTTGATGTTTTTGGCAAAGTAAAGTGCGAATCGATTACGGAGATGTCAAGGAATGTGTTGGACACCTCAAAATCGATTGGAAACGGCTGGAAGTAGGATTGCCAATAGCTTGTGCACCACGGTTTTTGAGCTTTGGAATAGGGTTTCTAAGGCAATTTTTCGTTCCCTTTCGATTGGTATGCATCGGTATAAATCTTTGGAAGGATTTGGCATTGTTTTTGGTAAGAATCAATCACCATTCAATGAAAATCAATTTTGATTTTGTACAAAATCAAATTTTCAAAATTTGATTAATTCTCAATCAATCTTGCCAAATTGATCAATTTTCGAAAATTGCTGGCATTTGTAAGTTACTTGAGTCTCAAGGAAAGAATAAAATCAATCTTTGCAATTAATTTTAATTTTGTACTTTATTTTTAAATTTAATTTGCATTTAAATAAATAAATTACAAATTAAATAGAAAAATAAATCAAAAATTCGTGGCATTGGGCTTGGATATTCCTAATTGTATGAGGAATAAGTTTGGATGGAGAAAAAGCAAGCCCATTTGCAAAAAATTTGATTTTTAGAAGTATCTCTCTTTGTGCATTCTTTCAAAATTGCCCAACTTGTGAATGGTGTATCTTGCTCAATTTTCCACATTTTTGAGTGTTCTTGGACTTTTTGGAAAGCTCTAACAGTCCTCTAACCAAACGTTTTGGTCTCATCTCAATTGGAGTTACCATGCTCAATATATCTTCAAAACAAAAAGTTGACGTTTTGTTGACTTTGAAAATGACCTGTAATGTTTTGAGCCATACCTCTCAAATGAAGCATTTTTTGGACATTCTTGTGAGACATGAAGTTGTAGAGAATTGAATTTCCTTCAAAACAAGAGGTGGTGGAAAAATTTACGAGAAAGTATGAGAAAGTTATGATCGAGTCAAAGTTCGATTGGCTTTTCACTAGAAACCCTAATTTAGAAAGTTTGATTTTTGAGCAAATCTTGAGTTTTCTTGATGAATCATGATCAACCCTTGATCAAATAATGAATGTAACTTCAAAATGAGGATGTTGAGCAAAAATTATGAAGTTTGACCGTACGTTGACCACAGTTGACGTTTTGTCAATCTGATTTTCAACCATCGAGCAATTATGCGAAACTTGATCGTGAAGCTTGAAACTTGACATGGAGAATCTTTGAAGCATATGAGTAGGCATGAAGACCATTGGAGATGTTGGAAATTCATCTTGACTTGAGAGATACCAAACCCTAGTTTGGGTTGATTGTCTAAGAGAGAGTTTGTCTGATCAACTCTTGAGGAATCCTTGAGTATAGATGTATGAAATCTCTTGAGTAGATGGAGGGCAAATTTGGGGTATGTCAGAATCCCAAGAAAAAGAATGTGCTGGTTCATGGACCTTTCTGGCTCCTACAATTGTGGCTAAATGCCATATTTTCTGCTGATGTGAAGCCTTTTCGACAAAAGAAGGTTTCAATATGTCAAGACATAAAAGGGGCTTTATGGCCATGTTATTGTCCTCTCACTCCAACCAACAAAACTTCTCCCAATGATGAAGTCTTTAAAATGCTTTTCAACATAATGTTGAACAGGGAAGATTTCACGCAGTCGATGGCTCCCTTTGCTGATGGCAAAAGTGGACCCGTATGGCTTAGTGAGTCTTTTCCTCCTGTCGAAAAGAGGCATCAAAAAAGATCCTTGGTTCTTTGGAAACGTTTCTTGACTCCTCAATTTACATCATTGCTATCAACCGACTCCTTGCTTGGCAGCTTATCAGTCAAACTTGGTGTCTAGACAATTTGGACTCTGCCAACTTGTGCCTAAATCGCTCTACCCATCTCATGAGTTTCTCATGGATGTGTTAGATGACGAACCCTGGGTGGCTATTAAGGATACCGTGGGCACTCTATGGGTGCAGAGACCCATTCTTAATTTTACCCCCTTCAAGCCAGGCTTTTTATTGCACCCACGAATTCACACTTTGGTGGAAGACGTACCTTGTCACTTTCATAAATGATCTGCAAGAAAAGCAGTGAGCTAAGATGGCTTTGATGTTTTGCGAGGGAAAGGAGCGAAATGTAAGGCAATTCACATTAAAGAAATACAAGCATTCTAGAACTTCTTCAAAGTGGTGTATTTGCCACAATCTTCTTGAACCATTTACGATGCGGCCCGAGAGCTAAAGGAGAAAATAACTGAAAAAATTCCTCGACTCAAAATTCCCATTTATGCGAAAGACAAATATCTTTACGCACTACATTTTGGAAAAATCAAATTTCCTCCCTTACCGACTAGCCCTTTGGCTTTAGCGTTTCGACCACCATTTCAGTTGGTGGCATATCTCTTAATCGAATGTTCAAAGCGCTTACAAAAGCCGACAAAGTGGTTCCGAGAGTATTGGTTGCATACCTACTCAGGCTTTCTTCATATCGACCTTAGATATGTGAGAGAACTTGTTGTAGTACCCAAGGGTAACCGCTTCTGGAGAATTCTGTTTCTTTTACAACTTATCTCACATTGTTATTTGACTTGGTTTTTTCTTTAGCTGTTCCTTTGCCACAGGTTGTTGCCCCGGCGGAAAAGCTGCTGTCGAAACTCCGAAGAAACCATCGACCAAGCCCGCTAAGACCCACACTGTAGGGGGTTCTTCTCAATCCAGAGTATGTGTTGTTGACTCTTAAGCGTATTCGCCTTGTTCAACTCTTTGCAAATGCTTTGACATATATTTTTCAGTTCATTCCCATCACACCTCTTGGATAGCGAACCTATTTCCACTTCTATCAAGAAGCGATTCTTACGTAAGTATAAATATACTCACTTTGACGTTTTATCCGGATCGCAAACCAACATTTTGGTTTCTTTTGTATGAGCCAAAAACACTCAATGATTCGGATGCTCCCTCCACCAAATCAAAAGGTCCAAGAAGGACATAGAATCCCATCTTAGTGAGAACGTTGAGGTAACGTTTCCTTATTTTCTAACTGCTTCCGATAAAGCATTAAAATGCCCTTTTTGAATCCATCTTGATTTCTGCAGCCATCACCTGATGCTCAATCTCCTCACCCCAAAAAATCCAAAAACCTTAAGAAAAAGCATACTGATAAGCCGGAGAGGAAGGCAAAGTCAAAAAATAAAGCCCCCAATTGGGGGCAAGAAACGTCGAAATTATAGGGGATTTTGAGGTGGTGATCAAACAAGTGTCGAAAGAATATAGATGTATTAAGGAGAACTTAATCATGTATTTTGTGATTGCCATCCGACTTTTGAAGCAGATTCGAACAAGCAAGCCTTGACACATACCAGTGAGAGAATCAACAAGCTAATGATTTAGGAAGGCTTGGGATACAAGAAGAATGAGAGCGAAGATTGTGTTCAAGTAAAGAAAAAGGTTATAGCCACTTCATTATCTCCTTCAGATTTATCAATTGTAAAATTAGGAGCCATAGATGCAGAATATTTTGAAATTTTCGCAATTGGTAATGGGCATGATGATGTTGGAAAACCTCTTATTGATTACTTACGTTCCCCAGCAGATTCGGCGATTGTAAAATAAAATATCGCTTTAAGTTTTGTCTTGATTGAAAGCGAGCTATTTAAAAAGCTGTCGAAGGGTGTTGCTCAAATAAGCGAGGCGTATGTGGCTGTGTCAAGTGTGCACAGTGGAGCATGTGGTGCGCACCAAGCTGGGCATAAGATGAAATGGTTGTTGATGCGAACAGGCGTGCATTGGCCCTCAATGTTGAAAGATTGTATTGAGTTTGCCAAAGGATGCCATGAATGTCAGATGCATGGGGGCATCCAGCACGTGCCAGCGAGCGAATTGCATGCCATTGTAAAACCTTGCCCATTCAGAGGATGGGCTTTAGACGTAATTGGTGAGATAAAACTAGCGTCATCCAAACAACAGAGGTACATTTTGGTTGGGATTGATTATTTCACAAAGTGGGTTGAAGCCATAACATTAAGAAATGTCGACCAGGAAGCTGTGATTGATTTTATACAAAGTCATATCGTGTGTCGGTTTGGAGTTCCAGAAACAATCACAACCGACCAAGGTACGGTGTTCACAGGACAGAAAATGCAAGACTTTGCAAAAGAAGTTGGAATAAAACTACTAACGTCTACACCTTATTATGCTCAAGCCAATGGTCAAGTTGAAGCTGCAAACAAAGTAATAACTAGTTTGATCAAGAAACATGTGGGTAAGAAACCCGAGCGGCACAAGCGTTAGATCAAGCCACTGGGTCGAGCGTCTCTAAGAACAGCGAGACAACTCCATTTTGATTGACATATGGGCATGATGTTGTTTTGCCGGTGAAATACATGTTCAATCGATCGAATTCAACGACAACATGAAATACCATCGAGGATTATTGGAAGATGATGGCCGATGAGTTAGTCGACTTAGATGAAGAAAGAATGTTAGCCCTTGATACCTTGAGAAGGCAAAAGATAAAATGGCTAAAGCTTATAATAAAAGGTAAAAGATAAAGTTTTCAGTTCTTGATTTAGTTTGGAAAGTAATATTGCCTATGGATAGAAATGATAGGGTGTTAGGTAAATGGTCCCCAATGGGAAGGACCATTTAAAATAATCAAGTTTTTCTAATAGCATATGAATTGGAGGAATTAGCCTCAGATCGACGCATTCTGAGAGTAAATGGCAAATACTTGAAGAAATACCAACCTATTCTTCAAGAAATTTCAATTTCAACCACGTGAGATTGTGAGTCGAATTGAGTTGGGACATAATAATAGAGCCAGCATGGAAATTGTACGAAATATAAACTGTGCAAATAAAAGAATGCCAGTAAAAAGGTGTTTCATAAATAATGGAAGTTCGGGTTACAAGAGATAAAAACTACAAGGAGACACGTTCGTACATCAATCAGAAATTGCCATATTTGTCCCATGTGAACCCATGGGTTTCATGTAGCTTAAGTGAAACAAATGCCTCGTGTAGATTGACATACATATCCTCTGCTGGATGGCAGGGAGCGATGTTGGCCAACTTCCTATCAAATTGAGTTTGGCCCACAGTATTAACATCCGCCATAAAATATCCTTGGTCGGCTTCAATGTTTTCCACATATCGTCTTGCGAGATAATTAGGCGATGCATAGAAGAAGGTACAACACCAACTCCATGCAACCATTCTACGCGAAGCAGTTGTAACTTAGTAGCCTTGGATGACCATAAATATTGTCGACCTATGTAAGAACCGCGGTAACATCCACGAATAACTCCCATGGTGGCTTTTGTTTCTCTCCGTGATACGCCAAGACCACGTTGTGAGACCTTATGTCTGTATCATGCTTATCGACTCTTTTCAAGATATGATGTGGCATTATATTTACTGTTGCGCCACAATCCACCAACACTTTTTTGATGGCCGTCTCCTCAACCTTGGCCCTGATTAACAGAGGTTTTAGATGGTTCCTCATTGCCATATCAGGCTTTTCGAAGAAAGCATCTTGGCTTTCGACAGAGCCATTATTCATCACGAAATAACATGTTGGCTTATGCAAAGCCATCTCAGCAACATCGAGGTCACTAGTGTTCTCCACCTCTGTCGGTATATTGTACTCCTCTGGGAGTATGGAGACCACATTAACTAGAATGTCTAAACTGGATTCAGAGTCAGAGGCAAAATCATCAGTTGCCTCATCAAAACCATGGTTGACTGGCTTGTTTACACATTCTTTGATCTGCTGGCTGACAGCAGGGTCGACCTTTGGTACGTACCATCGAAGACTTTTGCCTTTGTTAACGACAGCTTGTTTTGCAGAAGCGGCTTGTCTTTCAGCCTGCTTCTTTATCTGGAAACTCCTCCATTGAGTTCGACTCATTGGGTTCTTTCCCATATAGTTCTCAGATATGTGGCTCTTATTTTTAGAGCGCACTTCTAGACGGTAGCTCATTGGAGCTTTCCGTTTGGCCTCTCTAATGACGCCAGCAACATTTGATGGCCCAGCAGCCATGTTAGGTTTAAACCAAGTTCCCTGGGGCACAGTAGCCGACGGAACATATGTTTTCGGCCTAACTTGGGAAGATTGCCTCTGCCTTAGATCCCTCTTATTCCATTGGATCCTTCCTTTCTCCAGCTGCAGCTTCTGAAAATTTTCAGTAGCCACCCTATCAGTTAGGGCGCTACATCTGGGGCATAAGCCTACTTGAGCCCCTTTGTTCTTGCAGCGATACAAAAAGCTCAACAAATCGTCGTCACCCCTGGGATAGACGTCAGCCAAGTCGACATGAGGGCTTTCGTTGGTGCCTTCCTCTAACATAACATTGTCAGGCACTTCATCAATTTCGACCATGTGTCATACCCCAAAATTTTCCCTCCTATTCCTCAAGACATTTCACATATCCATACTCAAGGATTCCTCAAGGGTTGATCAGACAAACCCTCTCCTAGACAATCAACCCAAACTAGGGTTTGGCCATTCTCAGATCCAGATGGACTTCCAACATCTCCAGTGGTCATCATGCCTCCTCATATACCTCAAAGATTCTCCATGTCAAGTTTCAAGACTTACAAGTCAAGTTTCCTCAGACAATTGCTCAGATGGTTGAAAATCAATTGTATTGGAGAAAAAGTCATTTGTGGTCAACATACAGTCAAACTTCATGATTTTTGGTCAACATCCTCATTTTGAAGTCACATTCATTATTTGATCAAGGGTTGATCATGATTCATCAAGAAAACTCAAGATTTGCTCAAAAGTCAAACTTTCCAAATTTGGGTTTCCTAGAGAAAAGTCAACTGAACTTTGACTGAGCATAACTTCTTCATACTTTCTTAGAATTTTTCCACCACCTCTCATTTTGAAGGAAATTCAATTCTCTACAACTTCATGTCTCACAAGCATGGTCAAAAAATGCTTCATTTTGAAGATATGGATCAAAACATTACAGGTCCTTTTCAAAGTCAACAAAAAGTCAACTTTTTGTAATGAAGTTTAATTGAGCATGGAAACTCCAATTGAGATGAAACCAAAGAGGTGTTTTTAGAAACCTAGAGCTTTCTAAAAGTCCAAGAACACTCAAAATGTGGAAAATTAAGCAAAATACACCTTGCACAAGTTGGGCATTTTGGACAATTACAGAGAAATGTTTGTCAAAATCAAAATTTTGCAAATGGGCCTAGTTTTCTTGGTTTAAACTTGTTCCTTATCTTATTTGGAACCTCTAAGCCCAATGCCACGAATTTTGTCTTTATTTTTCTATTTAATTTGGATTTTATTCATTTAAAAAAACAAATTAAATTAAAAAATAAGGTATAAAATCAAAATTAAATGCAAAGTGATTTTTTCTCTCATTCTTGAGGTCCAAGCAACTCATAAAAGCTGGCAAATTTCGAAATTTACATTGATTTGGCAAGAAATTGATGAAAATTGGATCAAAAAAGAAAGATTTGATTTCATACAAAATCAAATATTTTTTATATTGATTGATCAATATTTGCTCTTGAATTCAGCCCAAAATCCATCCATTATAAATATACAATGCATACAACATGAGAAAAGAAAAATTGCTTGGAGGAACCCTAACCTAAAGCCAAAAAACCGTGTTCTTTAATTAACTTGCAGCCATAGTTTTGCTTCGATTCAGCCAATTCCAAGCATCCAAACACATTCCTTGAAGTCTCCTGAATAATTCCAGACCTTTACAACTCTCAAAAACATCAAGAATCGAGCAATCCTGATTTCGGTTTGTCAAACTTTTTCCAAAATCGATTTTTAATTCTCATGCGTTTTTAACATGTTTTGATGTTTGTTTTGTGTTTAGAACCAAGTTTGGAAACTTTCTGCATAGTTTGATTGCATTTTCGTGGCCTGAATCAAAATCCACCATGGCTAGGGTTTTCTGAACCAATTTGGGGCTTCCTAAAACACGTAAAATTGGACCAAACCAAGGTTACCAGGACGATCAGTGGACAAAAACGAGTTGAACCATGGCTTCATAATGAATTTATATTACTTGTATGTGATTTTTGATTTTTGCAGGGGCCTTAGCGTCGAGCAAGACCGACGCTAAGTGTTTGAAAATTCAAACGAAGAAGATGAAGATCTTCGCACGTGTTCTTGGTTCCCAGAATTCAAATCCATTCAAAAACGCTTCGTTTCATTATTTTGACACCAAACACGGTTTGGTCCAGTGGTAAAGGAGGCGCGTATTTTCCCAGTGGGCACGGGTTCGATTCCTGGCAGGACCAATTCTTTTTATCACTCAGAAAACTAACATATTTTTTTTACTATTTCTTTTTTTTAATATTTTCATGTTATTTAATTTATCTTCAATATTTTTTATCATGCATCTAAAAATCACCAAAAATATTTCTTTTTTGCATTATTATTAGAAAAATACTTATTTAACTTTTAATATTAAAATTATTATTTTTGCATGCATATTTTATTTAATTATTAATTAATTATTTGAATGACTTTTAATTGTTTTTAAATATCGAAATCGATTCCGAAAATTACCAAAAATTTATCTGATCATATTATTGTCATTACTAACACAAAACCTTTTTCCCCATTCAAAATTCTCATTTTTACTAACACTTTTCCTCTTAGGCAATTTTCTCGTATTTCCAATTTTTGTATCCGTTCACAGGTTGTAACCTTTCGGACAATTTTCTTGCTTTTCTTTTCAATTATGTAACTGCCTATGGGATGTAATAGTTTAATTAAGACTTTTATTTTCCGCACTCATATTGTGTAACTGCCCCAAAGCCATGTAATAGCGTAGGACTTTATCTTTCCGCACTTTAGATTCCCGCAATTTACTTTCTGCACCCTATGAACTGCTAGTAATTAGGTGTGTATGGCAAGATAAAATTGGACATAGATCACTCATAATTTCAAGATAACATATCTGAATTTGACACACTCTTTTCACACATGCACCCCTTAGGGTAATTCTCTCTCTTTGCCTTTACAAATACAAACGGTCAAGTCCCTCGAACGTAGAGGTATTCTAGCACTGTTGCCTTCAAAAAAAATCATCATAGTCCCTTCGATACAAAGATCATAGACCCACGATGTCGCCTACGAATACATGGTCTTGACCATGATTGTTGCCTATGAAAAATGATGATAGTCCCTTCGAATGTGCTAGGATACTTCCTACAAGTTGCCTTCTATGACCATACGATGTCCCTTCGAATGTCCCGCTCACATCCAACGAATAGGGTTACCTACCAACTAATGGTATGGATAACACTATTCTAAAGGAACGTAAAATAAACACAAAAACGACCAATTCTGAGTAGGTAATAAGACTTTTAGTTGCTTGCTCAAATCAAATACTTTCCACACCTCACAGTTTTGTCAAAGTTCAAACTCTTTTCAAAAAACGAAACATTTTCGAACACTTTGTATACATTCCTACATGAATCATTACAAAGTCAAAGTGAAATGCCTTTTCAAAACTGATTTTTCAAACACACAGAAAGCACAATTTTAAAGTGATCTAAGAGCAACTAAGAGCCCGTAGATAACTACGGATGGAAAGGGGTGCTAATACCTTCCCTTTTCATAACCTTCTCCCTTACTCAAAATCTAACGAAGGTCTTTTCCTGTTCTTTTCACCTTCCCTTAATTGGATAAAAGAAAAGTCGGTGGCGACTCTTGCTATCCGCACATTTGCGATACAAAAAATCTCAAAGTCAATTCATCGTATTACAGAACTGGCGACTCTGCCGGGGACACACCCTAAAGAGAGAATACCTTAGGGATTTCTAGATCACTTTTGCTATTTTCTGTTTGACTTGCTTGCTTTATCTTTATGTGTTGCTTGGGTATTATACTTATGGGGGATCCTACACCCGGATCCAGGTTTCCTTAGGTAAGTAGCAATAGATCGTCGCGACCGTTAGGCGTATACCGAAACGGTCAACATGATGGCTACGTTAGTGTGACACTTTGGATGTCCTGATACTCTTCATTTCCAAGTTTAGGATAATATTTGGCTTCTGCGTGGTGTCATCAGCACTAACTCAACTTTTAGAACTCTAATTGACCCATCTTGGCCATTAGAAGGTAGTGAGATGGCCGGCTTTGGTGCAGACTAAGGTTGGCTGATACTCGATGCTACGCTCATTAAGATCAGACTTTTGGGATATTTTCGGTCGACCACTTGGTAGTCGTATTGAAATAAACGCCTACGAGAAAGATCAATGATATGAGATTCCTAGAACCCGGTTACTATTATAGGACAGGATGAACCAACTTAAACTTTTGGTAGGGTAAACACCTATACCTCATGCAAGCCTTAAACTTAGGGATATTGTGTGATTTATTTGTGCTTGCTAAACATGACATCATGACATCATCGCATTGCATATCATTTCTAACTATTTCAAGGACCTAGGGATTTATCTTTGCTCTGTTTTGTAGGGATTATGGTTTCTAGAAAGACTATCCGAATCAACTTCATGGGTATACCTTCTCAGCTCAAAGAATTGGTTTGAAATTCCGACCATGCTCGATTCATCAAAAGACATGGTTATCTCTTGACTTGGTTATCTCGATTTTGAAGAAGATATGATGCATGTCTATTCAGTTCTTTGATCGAAACACCATTGCTTTACATTCCCAGATTATCAGTTGGTTCCTACCTTGGAAGAGTTCTCTAAGCTACTTGGGATACCTATTCTTGACCAAATGCCATTCACCGGCTTAGAAAAGGTTCCTAGGTACGAAGATATTGCATCAGCGCTACATCTAAAGCGCTCAGACATTGAAGCCAATTGGGAAACAAGAAGCGGAGTTAAGGGTTTACTTGCCAAGTTCCTAATTAAAGCGAGAATTCCTCAAAGCTATGAGTTTCTATGCATTCGAAGACATCTTGGCCTTGCTAATCTATGGTTTGGTTCTATTCCCTAACTCGGATCAATTCATAGATGTCAACGCCATCAAGTTATTCCTTACTCGTAACCCTGTGCCTACTTTACTTGGAGATATTCTACATTCTCTCCACACTCGTACTACTAAAAGACAAGGAACTCTCATGTGTTGTATACCGTTACTTTCCGGTGGTTTATTTCACCTTCCTCCATCGATTTTGAAGAACGAGCAAAGGTTGAAGTGGTCTCAAAGACTAATGTCAGTTTCCCATTCAGATATCCGTTGGTGTCTTTTCTCTCAAAAGGACTTCACATTTATTGAGCGTTGTGGGGAATTCCCTAATGTACCACTCCTTGGTATAAGGGGAGGTATTAGTTACAACCCTTCTCTAGCTCTACGTCAGTTTGGTTATGCTCGAAGAGATGGTCCACATGATATGCTTCTCAAGATATTGTGTTCGATTACAACCACGATCTCGAGTGCGAAGGTTCATACGCTTGGGGCATGGTAAAGGCGATACCAAGACTTTGGGGCACCAAAACTCCATTCCTTGGGAACCTTACCTCAAATGGGTGCGAGCTCGAGCTCAAAACCTCATGATGCCATTCACGCCTGTTTTGCCAATAATTATGGACCCTGTTGCTATAGGTGGCGTACCTATCTTGTTCTCCATCTGACTTGCCTCACGATTTTGAAGACTTGAAGAGATCTGGATTCAACTAAAGAAGAAGGGATACATTTGAAGCTCGGTGTTATGCAAGCGAGAAGAAGGTACTAGAGTTGACAAAGCTACTTCACGAGGAGGCGAAACATCAGCCTACCTCGGCTCCAGAGGAAGCGCCCGTGGGAGACTTAGAAGCTTTAGGATTTTTGTTCTTTTGTTTTATTGTTTTGAACTATCTTTTGTACTTAGAAAAAAAGAAAGAATAAAAGAGAACTAATAAATGTTTGTTCGTGCTTGTTTAACAAATTTAAATTCTTAAGGTCCTCGAAAACATTGCATTGCATTTGCATAAACATCGCATATCATGGCATAACATCTCATAACAGGTACATTGAAGATCGGTTTTCTCATTTTCTCTCTATTTATTTTAGCAGAAATGGCTCTTGAACAGAATGTCAAAGATCTCCAGGCTCATAATGCTCAGTTCCAGGAGATGTCCACTAGCTTGGTCCAAGGCCAAGAGGATCTGAAGAAGCTCATCAACAGAAAGAAGAGGGTCGTTGGTGTTCTCAACATGTGTAGGCGTTACAAAGGTGGTCCTAAAGTGGTCAGCCGAATAGAGCACTCAGAAAGTGTCAAGACCGAGGGGAGTGTCAAGGGCAATGACGAAGATGATCAGCGTGAGCCTGAGAAGAAAGGGGAAGACTATGAAGATTAGTACTTTGATGAAGATGACAAGTACAAGCAACTTGAAGACGTCTGAATGCTGTGGAAAACTTGAAAATGTCAGGGCTGAATTTTGATGATCTGAGTCTTGTCCACGGTGTGGTGATTCCTCCCAGTTCAAAGTTCCAACTTTTGCCAAGTATGATGGCATTTCTTGTCGAATGCATATGAAGTCCTATGTTCGGAAGATCAACCCCTTGATGATAGAAAGTTGTGGATGCATTATTTTCAGAGAGTTTGTCGGGACTCAATTGGAGTGGTATTATCGACTAGAAAGTGACCGTATCCATACTTTGGTGACTTAGATGCTTTCTGAGGCATATAGTACAATCTTTGAATTGGCACCCACTCGCATGCAACTACAGAGCATGTCTATGGGTCGTGATGAGAAGTTTAAAGAGTATGCTCAGAAATGGAGAGATTTAGCTGGCAGAGTTCAACCACCCTTGTCCCATAGGGAGTTGGTTGATATGTTTATGGGAACACTAACAGGCCCATTCTTCAATCATCTGATTGGAAACTCTTCAGCCGGATTCACCGAGCTGATACTTACAGGCGAGCGCATCGAAGCTGGTATCAAGAGTGGAAAGATTCATGTAGAGTCATCATCAAATGCTGCGAAGAGATCTTTTGGTGGTAAGAAAGAAGCTAATGCTGTGTATGGTCAGAAAAGCCGAGCCAAGACCGACCGTGCTCAATCTGTGGGGGCAGTTGTGATCTCCAATCCTACATCAGCACAACCTCAGCGAGACAACGCGCGTAGCCAGAACGCGCCACGAAGACAGTTTACGAAGATCAACATGCCATTGTCGCAAGCCTTGCAACACATGTTGAAAGCAGAGCTGATTACTTTGAAGTATCCTTCTTAGAGTGTCAACACCTCCTCTCCGAGATACAATCCTAATGCTAAGTGTGCTTACCACTCCAACAGCCCAAGGCACGAAACTGACAATTGTTGGGCTCTGAAGAACAAGATTCAAGATATGATTGAAGCTAAGCAGATTGAGTTTGACCCTCCTATTGAGACTCTGAACGTAATCAACGCTCCTATGCCTAACCATGACAAAAGTTCCAATGCTATTGGCGAGAATGCTTATGTTTTCAACATAGATGACCTGACCATTCCGCTAATGACTGTTAAGAAGAATTTGCTGCAGGCCAGTGTCAATACAGGATGCCCAGAAAATTGTCGTTGGTGCCCATCTGCGCCTGACGGTTGTGCTTGGTTGAGAAGACATGTTCAGTGCATGATGGATAACCGTGAAATACTATTCCTGAAACCACCTGTGGAGAATCTGTGTAAAGACATGTCTAAGAAACTGAAGATCGAAGATGTAAATGAAACCGTACCGAATGTGTGGGATACCTTGGGGCAGCCAAGTGGAAAGTTTGATTACATGGTGAAGTATAATGTTCCTGAGAGCTACAAGATTCCTATTGAAGATGTTAAGGCGACCGGATGGGGTGATGATTTCTCAGAAGACTATGCTGATGTTAACACAATAAGGATTTCCTCTGCTGATCCTGTGCCTAGAGTGGCACCTCTCATCATTACTTCTCCCAAACTAGTTCCATACTCCTCTGACAAAGCTATCCCTTGGAACTATGGAGCTGAGGTTTATTATCATGGCGTCAAGCAAGACCCTCTGACCATTGAAGGTCTTCCAGTTGAAACTACCATTCCTGACATCGACAACATCACCAGATCAAGTAAGGTGACCAGAACCGGAAGAGTGTTCTCTCCAGAAATCTCTCCTCCACAAAAGACACTGCGACTCCAGCTCGCATTCCAGCTATTCAACCAGTTCCCGAGACTAGAGGGAAATAGCCAGTAACTCATCCTGCTCAGAGATAAGTACCAAAGGAAGTTGCTGAGGATACCTCCAAACAAGAAATGGAGGAAATTCTAATGATAATCAAGAGGAGTGACTACAATATTGTGGAACAGTTGGGACGGACTCCGTCCAAGATCTTCATGCTTGCTCTGCTCTTGTGCTCCGAGGCTCATGCTAAAGCCTTGGTGAAATTTCTGAAGAATGCTCACGTACCGCAAGACACTACTATTGATCAGTTTGAAGTTTGTATTGCTAGCCTGACTGCCAACAATGGCCTAGGCTTCTCTGATGCTGATTTGACACCTGCCGGAAAGAAACACAACAAAGGTTTGCACATCTCTGTTGAATGCAAGGGCACTACATTGTCTCATGTTTTGGTAGATACCGGTTCTGCTCTGAATATCCTACCGAAGTATACGTTTGATCGACTTGATGTTGAAGGAATGGTTCTGAAGCCCAGTGATATAGTGGTGAGAGCTTTTGATGGTTCTAAACGAACAATACTTGGAGAGCTCATCCTGCCTGTTAAAGTCGGTTCCCAGACTTTTGATTCCACTTGTTTGTCATAGACGTCTGTCCAGCTTACTCTTGCCTACTTGGACGCCTTTGGATACATGGGGCAGATCCTGTTACCTCTACCTTGCATCAGAAGCTGAAGTACCCAGTGAAGGGGAAGGTGAATTCTTCGAGACCCCCTGTCAAGCTTTCGAAACAATCCCCAGAGTCATGCCTGTGGACTCTCCCGTCACTCCTGAAGCCACACCAATTCCGCCTAGGATGGCCTCGCTAAAGGATGCTCAAGCTGCAGTTGAAGAAGGAGGTAGTACTATTTGGGGTTAGCTCCCTGATCTTCCTTTCAAATCTGACAAGGCTGGTTTAGGCTTCACCATCAAGGGTCAGAAGATGATACGCCACGAACGTGCCGGCCAACTTCCTCTCCGCATTAGCGAATGGGGTCCATGCTATAGAAGATGGCGGCGGCGACGACAACCAAGTGGGTCTTCAACTCCGACAACGGACTCGCAATTGGAAGGCGAAGGCGTCATACCAATCTCCTTTAGGCGGAGTAATTGCCTTTGTTTTGTTTTGCTTTTCGTTTTCTATGTTTTGAACAATAATCTCTAAAGCCTAGTGCCTTGCCGGGGCATCATGGCTCGTTGTGAGGTTATCATCATCATTTGCATATTTTCATTCAATAAAATTGTTGGCCTTTTGCATTTAAATGTTGTTTTCTTTCTTTACTTTATCACCCTTCAAAAGCTATGTGTTTCTTACACACTCACGTGATACACTGAGAATCACTCGAATCTGTTGATAACACTATGCTATTGCTAAATATGACTTCGATAATCGATCTACCAAGCCGAAGCGAAGGTGAGGAATATTGTGAAGGGCAGGAGAACTTGTCGGTCTTCTGACAAGAAGCGAGTTATCTGACCACATGAAAGCCGTTGAGGTTGTGAATTTGGGCATGAAGAGAAAAGAGATCAAGATAGGGCGGGTCTTGAGAACAGCGTCAAAGAAAGATTGATTCGGATGCTACGAGACTATATCAAGGTTTTTCTTGGTCATACGAAGACATGCTAGGGTTGGACGTTGATATTGTGGTGCGGTTACCAACAAAGAAGGTTTTCTCGGTAAAATAGAAGGTTAAATGCGTCACGAGATGTCGAGAGAAAATCAAAGCGAAGTTTATGAAGCGATTCAATGCGGTTTCTTAGCTGTTACTTCCTATCCACGATGGGTGGCTAATGTGCTGTGCCCAAGAAGGATGGCAAAGCGAATGTGTGTGGATTATAGAGATCTGAACAAAGCGAGTCGAAAAGCGATTTTCCACTTCCTCATATTGATGTTACGGTTGACAACACGCCCAGACATAAGGTTTTCTCCTTCATGGATGGTTTCTCCTGTTACAATCAGATCAAAATGGCTTTGAAGACATGGAGAAGACTACTTTCCTTACGCAGTGGGGCACTTTCTGCTACAAGGTCATGCCGTTCGGATGAAGAGCGGGTGCCACTTATCGTGCTATCTTGGCATTATTTCATGACATGATTCATCACGAGATAGAGGTCTATGTCGGCGACATGATAGCTCGATCACGGTGAAGAAGAACATATCGATCATTTGCGAGCTGTTTGATGGGCGAAGAAGTCGGTGAGACTTAATCCCAACAAGTGCACCTTTGAGTCGGATCCGATAAACTCTTAGGGTTTGTTGTCGGTGGTAAAGGTATTGAAGTTGACCCCGCATAAGGTTAAAGCTATTTAAAAATGCCATCTCCCTTGAGAAGAAAGTCGGAGGTTTCTTGGGCCAATTGAACTACATTGCAGTTCATTGCACATCTAACCGCTACTTGTGAGCCAATCTTCAAATTCTGAAAGAAAGATCAAGTGATAGAATGGAGCGACAATTGCGGATCGCTTTTGACAAAATCAAGGAGTACCTACAGAATCCTCCTATCTTGATGCCGCCGGCCGAAGGAATACCTCTTATCATGTACTTGACAGTGTTAGAGAGCTCAATGGGGTGTGTGTTGGGGCAACATGACGAGTCCAGTCGAAAAGAGTATGCAATATACTACTTTAGCAAAAGTTTACCGTGAAACAAGATACTCACTTTAGCGCGCTTGCTGCTTTCGCCGACTAAGGCGATATATGTTGACTCACACTACCTTGTTGATCTCTAAGATGGATCCGATAAAATACATATTTGAGAAACGACTCTCTCGGAAGAATAGCAAGATGGCGGATGATCTTGACGAATATCACATCAAGTATACTTCTCGAAAGCAATCAAAGGAAGTGTAGTAGCGATCATTTGGCTCATCAAGCCGTAAATGACTATCGATCTATCAGTTCAAATTTCGAACGAAGATGATTTGTTAATTCTTGATTGTGAAGAACCGAGGCCAGACGAAGGACACGAACAAAGATCCCGATGGACCATGGTCTTTGATGGAGCCTCAAGCGCTTAGTAATAGCATCGGCGCCATCATTACATCCCTCATGACGGACACGCCTTTCACCGGATTATGTTTGATTGCACCAACAACATGGCCGAATACGAAGCATGCATCATGGGTATCATAGCTGCTATTGACTTAAGAATCAAGTTCTTGCAAGTATATGGAGACTCGGCTTTAGTGATCAGTCAGATTAAAGGCGAGTGGGATACAAAACATCCGAATCTCATTCTGTATCGAGAGCATGTTCTGAGCTTGATCCCCTACTTTGAAGAGATCACTTTCAATCATATTCCAGAGAAGAGAATCAGCTGGCAGACACGTTAGCTACTATGTCATCTATGTTCAAGGTCAGATGGGACAACGAGGCTCCCCAAATCATCATTGAGAAATTTGACGAGCCAGCATACTGTTGTGAACTTAATACAGAAGAGAAACCTTGGTTCTACGAAGTGAAAAGGTATCTTGAAACTCAGGAATATCCCGCAGGGGCATCTGTCAACGATAAGAAATTCTCGAGAAGATTTGCATCCAATTCTTCCTCAGCAACGACATCTTATTCAAGCGCAACCATGATTTGTGCTTACTCCGTTGTGTAGACCAGAAAACAGCGGAACGTGTCATGGAAGAATTACATGAAGGCGCGTTTGGTACCCACTCCAGTGGACACACCATGGCTAAGAAAATTTTGAGGACATGTTACTATTGGTCCACCATGGAAGCTGATTGTCACCGCTATGCTCGATCTTGTCAGAAATGCCAGATTTACACAGACAAAGTGCACGTACCTCCGGTACCTCTGAATGTTTTAACTTCTCATTGGCCTTTTGCAATGTGGAGCATTGACATGATTGGAGAGGTCAAGCCAACCGCTTCCAACGGACATTGTTTCATCCTTGTGGCAATTGACTATTTCACCAAGTGGGTAGAAGCAGCCTCGTTCGCATCTGTTACCAAGAATGTTGTGGCTCGATTCATCAAACATAATCTTATCTGTCGATATGGAACTCCTGAAAGGATTATCACAGATAACGGCTCTAATCTCAACAACAAGATGATCACTGAACTCTGCACGTAGTTCAAGATCAAGCATTAGAACAAGAACATTAAGAAGATTATACAGAAAATGACAGTGAATTACAAATATTGGCATGAGATGTTACCATTTGCTCTTCATGGTTATCACACTACAGTACGAACATCAACAGGGGAAACCCCCTTCTCTCTTGTGTACGGTATGGAAGCAGTCCTACCCATCGAGGTTCAGATACCCTCAACCAGAGTCCTCCAGGACGCAGAGTTAGGCGAAGATGATTGGATCCAGACTCGCCTTGACCAGATCAACCTGATTGATGAGAAACGACTCGCATCCATCTGCCATGGACAGATCTATCAGAAACGAATGATCAGAGCATTCAGCAAGAAGGTCAAGCACCGAGTTTACCAAGTCGGTGATTTAGTAGTCAAGCGCATCATTATTCCACAAGGTGATCCCAGGGGCAAATGGACTCCCACCTACGAGGGACCATTTGTAGTCAAAAAAGTATTTTCCGGAGGAGCTATGATACTTAGCACCATGGATGGTGAAGACTTCCCACACCCTGTGAACGCAGACATAGTCAAAAAATACTACGCATAAAAGAGACCCGCTAGGTCGACTGACCTAGGCAAAAATAAGGGCATCCTGGCGAACCAAAAGGTTTCGGGCAAAAGTTAAGGATATATATAAAACATGTACACACGGCAAGTCGAAAACCTGTAAAGGCGGCTTGGGCAAAAAAGGGTATCCCGGTAGACTGAAAACCCGAAAGGGCGGTCTAGGCAAAAGTTAGGGATTTAAGCGTACGATTATGTCTCGTCCAGATCACCTATCTACAGACTACTATCAGCATTCAAGATTCAAATGGCAAAAATCAATCCACTCACTTTCTACTGACAGCAAGGAGATGAGATAGTCGAAATATATGAGTACTAGCATAGTTGAAACTTAACGAGATTGTTTCCGCATAGCTTTTTACTTTTCTTGTGTACAAACTACTTGGCCATACGCCACATTTGAAATTACTACAAGTTCTTTCTCTTTACAAATTCCCACTATTGTTGTTTGCATAAAGTCCAACGTTTGCTTTGAATGATTATATGCATCTAACAATAAAAATCTATTTACAAACATGCGAAAAGTGAATGAACAAGGATAATTACTACAGGCTCTAGGGATTGAGATGACGACGAAAGTCACCAATACGTTCCCCTGAGTACAATCCCCACATAGATGTCACTCACTACAAACCTTCCCCATCGGATTACACATTTTCCCCACTAGTCCAGACATCCCAGGCTTCATCACGTCAGTCCCCGAGCAGTGATTTTAATCAACTGAACCGTGTTACATCAGTCTCCAAGCAGTAACGATTCATCAACAGCAGGGGTATTTGTCCCCAGTAGAATATCTCTCAACAATCATCAATTCCCCGGCAGTAGCAATGTCCAGACTCGAAACCTGGTCAAATAGTGCATCGGAGGAAACCTACATCCTTTATTCCCCCAGCCAGAGGTTTCAGCAGGCTCCAGGTCCTCCCAGCCCTGTCTCCCAACGACATTTAATTACTTCTCAGTAGGATCTATGCACAAGATCCCAATGAGCCTTCTAAGATTTTCCCAGCGGGGTCTGCATGAAGACACTCGGCAGCATCTCTACCATCCTCAACAATATCTAGGCTCAAGACTTGGTGCATCGGAGGAATCAAAGTTATCTTTCTTCTCGGGGTTTCCATCTGTTTCATCCCCAAACAGAAGCCAAGAATCCCCAAGCGGAGCATTCGCATCTTCTTCAAGATGGATATGTTTTGAAATACCACAACATATATCATTCATACATTTTTCATAGAGGCCATAATTTCAGCATATATCATTCATACACATTGTCATGCATCATAATCTGCATAAGACTAATGATATTCTATCAAAGTTTCTTTTGTTTTCCCCAGAATAGGTGAAAATCATTTCCGAAACAAACAGGTCCAGGATTAATACCCGAAGCCAGACGGGAAACCCTATCCGAACGACCATCCCAGTTGTCCTCCGACAACAGATCCAGGATTAATACGGCAGACGAGAAACCCTATCCGAACGATCACACAAGTTATCCTCCGATAACAGGCATTGGATCAATACCCGAAGCACAACAGGGAAGCTATCCACATTCTGCTGACTATTATCCCCTCAGAGTAATCAAGGCGAAGATTTATTCTGACTCTCTCTATCA